>PVJI01004889.1:0-103216 GCA_004026765.1 Micronycteris hirsuta
AAAAAAAAGATTAAAGACCAAAAATATTGATATGGTTTTTAAAGCCAAAATTTTAAACATTCGGTTCAAACAAATTGCTTTGTTTTTGATATGTAAAAGTTTACATTTTGAGAAGAGTGGGCTATGACTGGATAGGAATTTAAGTGGCCAGTTGTTTTTTTAAGTATGTCTTCCTAATGCACTCACTTATGTTGAGCTACTTCCCTGAAATTGTAAGATCAAATAAAGCTATTATAGCATTTGGCCACTTGATGGACAATGAATCTCTGTTTGTTGAGGTATTATTAAAAAATCCTTTTTAAAATACTCAGTCCAGACGACGCAGAGAACTCCTTAAAAGGTTCTTAAGAAAATCACTAGTGAGTTCTCACATGTTTTCTATGAGACTTCCCTATTAGATACCCCCAGGCTACTGCACAGAGTGATATTTGTAAACATGGTCATGAAAAAATGTAATGGAGTCATGAATTTTTTAAAGAAATAATGACAAAATTGTATGGTAAAAGCTACACACAAATATTGAAGCGTAATTGAGTAGTTAAGTACTGCAGCAGGATATTGTTTATCTAACAGAGATTTACATTATCTCAATGTATTTCCTATTACCTTAAATTATGGGAAAGCATTAAGGTATCACATGAAAAAGATTTAATAACAGAAGAATCAGGGACACTGACCAATCAGACTTACATTTGGTGCCTTTAGTGAAATGCAAGTTAAAACCATCATGAGACACCGCTGTGTACCTATTAAAATGCTTATCTTTATTTGTTCTTATTTTTCTAATTCTTTTAGGTATACATTTAGATTATTTATTTGAGATTTTTCTTGTACCTTGAGGTAGGCCTGTACTACTATGAATTTCCTTCAGTGTCCCATAGATTTTGAGTAATTCTCTTTTCATTTTCAGTCACTCCCAAGACATATTTTAATTTCTCCCTTGATCTCATTGCTAACCCATTCATTGATTAGTAGCATTAGTTTGTTTAGACTCCATGTGTTTGTGTTAGTTTTCTTCTTATAATTGATTTCTAATCTAACATCAGATCAGATAGGTTACAAAGGATAGTGACTTCATCTTGCTAGCAGACTCCTTTGACTTCTTGACTTGCATACAAGACACCATGTTGGAGAAACCCGGAGGACACAGAACTTCGGGCAGTGTCCAGTCTATAGCCTGTAAAGAACTAACCCCTATGGTCTAAGAGGCAGCAAGGAACTTAATTCCATCAATAACCGTTTGAAGTGAACCCTTTCCCAGTTGTGCTTTGGGTTGAGTATAGTACAATCACACCTTGGTTGCCTTCTGTGAGAGACCCTGAGTAGAAGATCCATCCAGTAAATCAGCAGATTCCCAGATTCCCATAGCACAGAAACTGTGAGATAAGAAATGTTTGTTGTACAGTTCTGTTTTGTGGTAATTTTTGTTAAACAAAAGAGTATAATGAATAAGGATAGATGCACACAGGGTTTGGCAAAAGGTTTACAGTTGTTCATATGGAAAATAACACAATAATTAATAAATAATGATATAAGAATAAACTTTGTGTACTCACAACTGCAAACCTACTTTTGCCCCACTCCGTGTGTGTGTGTGTGTGTGTGTGCGTGCATGTGGCAGGAATTCTTTGCGCACGCATGAAGAGATGCAGTCCCGGGAATTTACGCATAAAGAGCACGATTCCGCATGAGGAAAAATTATTCCCGTGTGGGAAAGCGTGAATCATGTCAGTGGGAAAAGAATTCTCTAATGGGAATTTGGCAAAAATGTATCTTAAGAAATTCTCTGCCTTGCTGAGTCTCTTTCCCCAAAGCCAGGAAGCTTAAGTTAATGGATCCCTGCCTCAGTGTTTTATGGTCCTGAGAGTTAACAGCCCTAGTTAGCTTACCCTCAATTTACTTGTCTCCTGTTTAATGTACTACCCCGGTCCTGTCTGCCACCGGACCTGAATTTACAACCTAATGCTCTGTACCCCAATGTTTACCTTACTGAGTAAACCTACCCCTCAGCTATCCCCTTCTCATATGTCCTCATGACCTTGCTGTAAACCCCTGATTCTGCATAATTCATGAATAATCAATCCAATGTAAATGTGTCCTAAAACTTCTAATAAAAAGCCAGGCTGAGCTACGCCCGAGGCCTTTCAAGGATGGAGCGAAAGACCCATGGCAACTGGAACTTCTTTCTCCAAGCGTGTCTCTGGGTGAGATTGATTCACGCAATTGGTTACGGTCCCCTCCACGGATTTTGCAGGACGAAATCCACAACATGTGCACGTGTTTGTGATTCAGAGGGCATCTCCACCTATCTGCATGTTTACAGTGATGGAAGTGGCAGAGATGGAGAGATCTGTTGTCACTGTTGATCTTGGCTTATTATCAGTAAAGTTCATAGACACTAGGGAAACTCTCATTTAACTATATCAAAGAATTAATTTGCTTGGATGAGCTAATCTAAATTTTCTATGCTGTGAATTTCTACATTGTAAAGGAGAATTTTGCTGCTTTCTCTGTCCCTTGTAGGCTTTACAAGAACTAAGCTAAGTGCTTTTTGATTAGAGGAGGAGGAGCAAGAGTTCTGCTACTGTAATTCAAAGACCATGAGAAAATAAACTCAAAGAATAGAGAAAGTTTAGTAGAACTGATCCACCTGACAAACAGCTGAGTGTGTGTCTCTCAAATATTTTCCTGAAACACTTAAGAGGACACACGCTGAAAGGAGAGCTACACACACACCCTCAATGTAAGACATAAACCAATTTTAAATGATACAAATATAATGTTAATTCTATCTTCAGACAACCCATCCATTTCACATTCCTAAATGGAAGTGATAACTAGTCATTACAACCTTTTATGTCCAGAAAACCAATGTTGGTAATCCTGGAATAGCTCCATAACTTTCTGATTATGACTGAGAAGCCCATTTGTGAGCCCTTGACTGTGCCATTAAAAATGAATATTATGCAAAACACTGATATTTGGCATAGGGAAATGTGAAAAAGCAAAGTTAAGGCATGGCTACAAATGGGACACCAGGGTTTCTTGAGGAAGAGAATCAGATTGAATATAGCTACATGTACCAAAAGGAAAAAATGAAAAGGAAGTTTCAAGATCTCAGAATTCCAGTATATATTTTTTCTAAGTACTTGATGTCATGATAATTTTTATATAATTGTGCTAGTAAAACATATTATTCATCTTTCCCTATAATATAAATTGTATGGCCAAAGTACTGTCCATAAAATATACTGAAAGCATACCTACATAGTCTAAGATAAAAAATAAAACTATATAATGGAATAGTAACATAAGTAATTTAAATAATATAAGATGAAACTTGGAAATCAGGAGCAATTCTTACTTATTCTACTATTTTTATATATTTGAATTATAAAAAATCTAAATATGAAGGAAAATATTATACATATATTTCACTTCAGTGGCTTATAAATTCTAGAATGAATTTTTTCATGAATATTATAAGTTTCTTGCTATAAATTAACTCTCTGGATATTAGCACCTAATGTAGTAGGATTTTTTTTACCATTTAACTATTCTGACAAGTTTAAATTATAGTTGCTAAAACTGATTTTTTAAATTTTCACTTTAGGAATATTCTTTATTGAGCTTCTGATAAAGAAATTCATTGTTCCCAAGTATCAAATATTACCTTTGAACTAAAAATAACATCACGGTAACTATTTTCTGAGCTAAGGAGTACTGAAACATGTAGAAAAACACAAATGTTCAAGTCATCTGATAAGCACTCCAGATACCACATTGATGCTGTGCTGCTGTAGATTTTTGCATGGATCAGTGATTTCTAAGCCATTTACATTAATGAATTGAATCCAGACATAAGTACTGCACTTCCACTTGGTATTTTATTGTTGATAAAATAGCTAGTGAAGCACAATTAGTTCTTTGACAGAAGTGTAAATATATAGTCAGTCTTTGCCAGTTTTGTCTTAACTTCACATTGCCTAAGTGTATCTCAATGACAGGTCAATAGACAATATTCATATAAGCTACTTCTCATTCTTTTGCTGGCTGACATATTTCATTATGTTTTAATGATTAAAATGAAACAGCTGTTTGGGCACAGAATAATTTGATTCTTTTTCAAAAGAAATCCAAATGCTAATTTTACTCTTTCTGCATATTATCTATGCATCAATTGACAAGAAGTATTTATAACTTGAGGAAGAACCTACTGGCAAAGTTGAAACAATTTACTATTCAAAAAGGATGATGATTAAAATTTGTTGAGACCCATCAAATAGATTTAAATAAATGAATTCATATTGATATTTTTTAGAAATCTAATTTGAAAGATTAAGAATGATTCTTGGGACTTTCAGTTAAGATGGTGGCACAGATAAATATAGTACTTGGGACCTTCCACAGCCACATCAAAATTACAACTAAATTTTAGAACATTCAGAATACCTGGAATCTAGCTGAACAGAAATTCTATAACTAAGGATATAAAGAAGCCACACTGAGACTGGTAGGAGGAGCAGAGATAAGGAATGGGATGGTCACACACCCATGTGTGGTGGGTGTGGTTAAAAATTAAGAGGGATATCTCAGCCTTGGTGGTCCTTGTCCACCCTAAGGAGCAAGGACCCAGCCCTACATCAGAAATGCCAGCCCAGGGTTCTGGTGCCAGGAAGAGAAGTCCCATAACTTCTGGCTATAAATACCAGAGGGGACTGTGGCTAAATAAGATGGAGGGCATCTCTAGTCTCAGACATTCCTCTTAAAGGGCCTGCACATGGATTCATTTGTACTAACTATTTCTGAGCTCCAGCTCTAGAGCAGCAGCTCAAAAAGTACCAGGATATTTGGTACTTGAATTGTCTGGTTTCAGGGCAAGGAGTGGAGGGGTAGCTTTCTCCCAGACAGATGTGCTGGTAGAGACCATTGTTCCTTTGCTGAACTCTTCCCTCACAGGTCTCATAGGCAGATACCATATCTGAGTCTTCCAACCTGGCTAACACTCTTTGCCCTGCCCTGGGACCCGGCCCTAAGACACTGCCCAACTCATCTTGATGGCCCACCCAAACTGTTGCCAGTAGCTTATCCATACAAAGGGACACTTTTGGCTCATGCTGCTGATTTTCCTAAAATCTCTCAGACAAACAGCATCTGGCCTATGCTTACCCTGTACCTCTTGCTAAGTGGCCCCAGGCCTGGCACTAGTGGCAGCTGGCCTTGGTTCATAGATTGGCCGCCCTCAGGCAAGTCCAAGCCCAGCACAAGTAGCAACCATCTGCAGATTGCTCTGTAGTTCATATTGGGTGGTCCCACTCAAGACACAGGTAACAGCTCTGTAGTCCATATTAGGAGGCACCAGAGCCAGTTTATGTGATGGGCAGCCTCAGAACACTCTGGATTACAACCCAAACACCTCCATGAGTGACACACCCAGGATGCAGACTTAGCAGGCAACAAAGCCCTACTGAAACAAGTCCTGCACCACGGGGTCAGCCCCTGTACAGCAGCTTCTCTGCAATAGTTGCAGGTGGTCGTTGCAGCCAATTAGACTGGACTTGTTTTTCATGAAGTTGAAAATAAACAAAACAAAACAAAAGCTGGGATAGCCATATTTATACCTCCCAATGATATGGAAAGATCAATCAAGGCTCAACTACAACAGGGCAGTGCACACCATCCACACAGGTGGCTCACCTAGAGGGCCAGACTGGGAGGCTGTGCCACTAGGCCACACAGGACACCTACCGCATAAGGCCACTCTAACAAGTCTGAGGCTTCAGCAGCTCTACCTAAGAAGTAGAAACAAACACAAGGAAGCAGCCACAATGAGGGAGTGATGACACAGATCCCAAATGAAAGAAGAGAAGTGTCCAGGAAAAGAATGACAGTCAAACCTTCGTTCTCAAATGTCTTGTTTCTTGAACAATTTGGTTATACACCAAATTGTTCACAGAAAAAATGTCTTGGTTGTCAAACAAAACTTTAATTCTCAATTTGTGATCCAACAAATCTTGACCCATGCTGATACCTGTAGCATTAGTCATGTGTCTCTCAGGTGGTAAACAAAACACATTTTGTTTTTGAACAAATCACTTCTCAGACTGTTTTCCAAAATGAATTAAGTTAGAGAACCAAAGTTTCACTATAAGAAAAATGCAGGCAAGCAAAATACCAGATACAGAGTTCAAACAATGCTTACAAGGATGCTCAATGAACATAGTGAGAACTTTAGGACATTAAAAAAAAGTGAAAACCATAAAAAAGTAAAAAATGAAGGATACGCTAAAATGAAGAATAAATTACAAGGAAACAACAGTAGAGTAGCAAGGCAGAGAATCATATCAGTGATTTGAAAATAAGGAAGCAGAAAATACCCAACCAGAACAGCAAGGGAAAAAAAAGAATCTAAAAAACTCAAGATAGTGTAAGGGACTTCTGGGATAACTTCAAGCTTACCAACATTCACATCACTGGGGTACTAGAAGGAGAAGAGAGAGAGCAAGGATTTGAAAACCTGTGTGAAAAAATATAATGATGGAAATCTTCCCTAACCTGGTGAAGGAAGTCAGCACACAAGTCTAGGAACCAAAGAGTCCAAACAAGATGAAACCTAAGAGAACTACACCAGGACACATCAAAACTAAAATGTCAAAGATTAAAGACAAAGAGATAATCTTATAAGCAGCAAAAGGAAAGCAGTTAGTTACCTACGGGGAGCTTTGCAGGCCCAGAGGGGTTGGCACAAATGTTGGCACAAAATATTCATAGTGACGAAAAGCAATAACCTGAAACCAAGACTACTCTACTCAGCAAAGCTATCACTTAGAATCAAAAGACATATAAAGAGCTTCACTAACAAGAAAAAGCTAAAAGAGTTTATCACCACCAAAACAGTATTACAAGAAATATGTTAAAGGGTCTTAAGAAGAAAAAAATATGAATAATAAAATGATAGTAGATGCGTATCTATCAACATTTACCTAAATGTAAATGGATTAAATGCTGCAATCAAGAGACATCCAGTGACTGAATGGATAACAAAACAAGGTCCTTAAATATGCTGTCTACCAGAGACTTGTTTCAGATTGAAAGACACACACAGACGGAAAGTTAAGGCATGGAAAAGGATATTTCATGAAACAAAACAAAACAAATAAGCTGGGGTAGCAGTACTCATACCAGACAAAATAGACTTTAAAACAAAGGCTATAGCAAGAGACAAAGAAAGATGCAGTAATTCCACTTCTGGGTATTTATCTGAAGAAAACCAAAACACTAAATTGAAAGGGCATACGCATCCATAGGTTTATTGCAGCATTGTTTACAATAGCTAAGATATGAAAGCAAGCTAAGTGTCCATCAGTAGATGAATGGGTAGTGAAGTGGTGCATACATGCAATGGAACATGAGTCAGCCATATAAAAGAAAGAAACTTCGCCATCTGCAACAACATGGGTGGACCTAGAGGGTATTATGCTAAGTGAAAGAATTCAGACAGAGAAAGACAAATGCCAGATGATTTCAATTATATGTGGAATCTAAAAAACAAAATAAACAAACAAGCAGAACAGAAATAGACTCATAGATACAAAGACCGTTTTGATGGTTGCCACATGGGAGAGGGGTCAGGAGGATGGGAAAAAAGGCTGAAAGGATTTGGAAGTACAAATGGCAGTTAAAGAATAGTTGTAGGGATGTAAACCACAGCATAAGAAATATAGTCCATAATATTATAATAACTATATATGGTGTCAGATGGCTACTAGACTTATTGGAGTGATCACTTTTATAAGTTGTGTAAATGTATAATCATAGGGTTGTATACCCAAAACTAATGTAATATTGTATATCAACTGTAATTTAAAAATAAAAATAATATTTAAAAAGAAAAGCAAAGAACCATTTTTCAATCTTGAAAATTGCTAAATAAATGGAAGATTCAAGCATTTATTTCCTTTTTCTACATGAACTTGGCAACATTAACTAATCAAATACAGATTAGGAGAACTATCTCTTTACCTTTGCTAGTAAGTGGCAAAAAGTTACAATATCAAAATTTAGCAAACCCCAAATTAAATAATGGGTCTAACAGCAGAGGTTAATATCTCGGAAAGGTACAAACAGACATTAGATGCCTCCTGATAAAAGAACACAAAAATCTGACCAAACCAATCAAATATGAGGCTGATCAAACCTGTGGGTGAAGCTTCCAATCCACAGGGAATAAAGAGGCTGATTCTCTGCAGAATTCTATAGATCAAATGCTCTAGATTCCGCAATAGGTACAATGAAGGGAAAATGGTTGAATGGGGAATGTAAAGATAAAAGAGATTTAAGTGATGTATAATAAACTATGAAAAAAATAGGGTAGTTAATAGAATAGGGATGTGTGGGGATGCAGCTATTTACTGGGTTTTGGTGGTGCCTGGTGGAATCTGTCTTTGCAGGGTGGTAGTAACGAGAGCGTTTGTACCTTTTAATGCTCAAAAGCATTTGCTTTTTTGTGATTTTCTGTGTCTTTGTTTTGTGTCACAATATAGCTTTTTAAAAGTGAACATTACATTATACCTTGCTACATTATAAATATTTCTATGCCCACCTTTTATCTCTGCAATGTCTATGTAACTACCTGGTTAACATTTTAAATAAATATGTAGAAACCATTACATAATATTAATAATAACACTAATGACTACCATTTATTGATTATTCTATGTATCCAGGATAATTGCTCCCACCCCCACTCCCACCACCCCTCCAAGCCTGGGACGGTTTTTCAGACAGAAGTCTAATAACCACAAGTCATATTCTTTCATTAGTTTCCAGCCACCCCCAACCCCCAAACTTCAACTTCTGATTCTGAAAGCTAGAAAGACTTTTGTTTTGACTGTAGCTGCCAGCACCCCTCAGGCTAAAAGTCAAAGCCACGTGTAAACTACTGCAATTTCCCTTCTGCCTCAGTTCCCCTCTAGTTTCTGTCTGCTTTAAGTTTCATTCTATTTTCTTCAAATTGTTGCTTTCTTAACATCTGTCCTGATTACACTGTTACCTAAGTAATGATTATTTCAATAGGGGTTACTCTGGGAAAACCAGAAGTATTTTTAATGGCTGAGTGACTAATTTTTCTGTTTTTAAATATGAGTTTTGGCTCCTGTTAGAAGAATAGTTCCAAAGAATAAATAATACCCTGACTTTGCCCAGAATATTTGTGCAGGAACAGGAGGTGTTAATAATTTTGATGAAGGGGATGATTCATGTAGATTCATCCAAAGTGTTTTCTTGCTCAGTCATTTCAAACAGACCAATCAATAACTACTTTTATTCACTGGAGAAAAAAACTTCTAGAAATAATTAAATGCATTTGGAAGCATACCGAAAATAAGTAGACTTTAAAACAGTATAGATTATAATGTCTTAGATCAGAGAAATTATATATTATAAGTGACTATTAGCTGCTTTTGTGCTAATTGCTTCACTTTGTGTTTGCCAAAATCTATCACATTCTTATACAATAAAATATTCTTTATTTCCTTCCTTAATGTTGTTCTTTGGTCAAAAAATACAAAAGGGGCCAAATATATGATGGCAGAGAATGATTTGATTATGGATGGTGGGTACACAATGCAATTTATGGATCATGTATCAAAGAAATGTACACTTGAAATCTGTATAATCTTATTAACCAATATCGCCCAATAAATTTAATAAAAAATATAAAATAGGGTGATTTTTTTACTTTGAACCAAAGTATATTATTTAAGTATTTTAAACTTATTTTCTATAACTTTCAATGAATTCTGTTTTTTCTCTCACTTAGTTGTGCCCTGACTCTCAATATAGCACTCTGATCATATTGGGAAATGTCTAAAATTAAATAATCTGTTGAAGTCTAATGTATCAGACATTCAAAGAAAGGTTGTAGTACAAAATTAATAAAAGAAATAAAATGATCAGAATTTAGCTTTCAGCAAGGTTTGACAAGTCACTGTTAGGTGTTCATTCGACTCTATTACATTTTTTGGAGGGTGTGACAGAGTGGTTATATTTCCAGTTCCTTTTAAATTTAGAGTTTGTCTGGGTTTTCCAAAAAGGTATTGGCAGAAATCTCCTATTTTTTTTTTTTGAGGCTTGGTCTTCAAACATCCCACACGATTCTTAAGTTCTTTTGTTGCATCTCTCACCAAAATTTAGAGATATGTGACCCTAATGACAGAGTTATAAGTGAGAAAAGAGCTTTCAGGCTGGTTACTGATTGACTAGATGGAGCAATTTCCTACCCCCCCCAAAAAAAAACTACCAGAAATAAGCTAAATATTTATCATGAACAATATATAATTTTGTTATGTAAAGCCACAAAACCTATGATTTATTTGTGCTCACACTTAGCCTCATGTATCCTAACCAGTATAGAAGAAATATCTTGGTAATACACCAAATCAGGGCATGTGGCCTCTGAAGATTAATTTAACCAAATTTGTTGCTTTTAGTTATTCTATTATGTCCTTTTCCTTTGAAATATTGTCTATTTTTTAAAGTAACAGTTGGAGGTTGTCACTTAGCACATGCCAACTTGGTGGATTGAATTTGCTAATTTTAGTCCATTTTCAATGAACCTGCATTTCCATGAATAGACAGAATATCAAAAAGTTTCTTGTTCCCAATCCCTTATGTGGCTAGCTGAGTTATGCCAAACTCATTGCTTCTAAATTTCTGTTCTGTACAGACTGAAACTTTTCAACATGGATTGCTGTGCTGATAAGCATTTATGCATATTAAATTACCCCAAACGTACTTGTGTAAAAGAAAAGGATAGTCATTGCATTTGTTCATAGGTTCTGTTGGTTAGAAATTTTAAAAGGGCGGAGAAGAAGCATCTTGTTTCTGCACGAAGATTCCTCTGCTGAGGAGGCTCAAGGGCTGGAGGTGACACAGTCTGGGAGGCTGAGGTCAGGCAAAGACCTGTCTGTTCCTGTATCTGGTATCAGGACTGTGAAGATGCAGTGGCTGGTACTACCATCAGCAAAACCTACACATGGCTTCTCCATAAAGAGGGGCCAGTTAGGACACCAAACACTACAAAAGCAGATTTCTTTCCAGTAGATGTGTGTTAGATGTTCTCTCTCCAAAGCACCCAATCACTAAGATAGAGGATTTATTTGGGAAAATACAGACTAATAGTAATTGACCTTTGCGTGTAACAAAGGAAAAAAAAAATACATCTAGGCCTGGCTTTGATAATATATTTTTAAAATTTGGTATCTTTATTATGTATTTGTTGCATCTCTGTTTAGCTACTCAAATTGCTAAAGGAATATTTAGAACTCAGCTTTCTGTAAAAATCATATAATCAGTAGCTTACAAAGATGAACAGCTGGAATGCAGTGGGTTCTCAAAGAAATCAGAAAGAAAGATGTAATAAAATGTTAATAGAAAATAAAAAAAAATAATTAGAGAACAGAAAAGAGTACTGATTAAGGGTGAACAAGCCATAAAACCCAATGTGGTAGAAAGTGAGGCATGGATCCATACTGAAATAATGAGGTTCAGTGAGAAAACATTAAAAAATGCTCTAGAATGCTTTGAAGGAGGCAAATATGACTTGAGATTTCTTGTGCTGAAAAATTTGACTTTGGTGTTAGAACTGAAGCTTACCTGACTCCTGTTTGACTACTTGTTGATGCTGATGACCAGTCTGAAGATCTTGGCCTTTACTCATAATTACACTTGTAAATATGATGCTTATTTACACAGTGAAGTTTTTCTATTGTATGAAGGAAGACAAAATCAAACTATGCAAAACTTACCTGTGCCCTAACGTTGCACTTTAAGGCTAAAAGAATGAAGAGAAGAAAATGTCAATGGAGACCTAACGAGTTAGATATAATCATAAAAGGAGTTGTGAGGCAAAAATTAATTTGATCTGCTGAGTAGCATGTTTAGTCAGCATAGTAAAGATGAATGAGAATTCAAAACAAAATTTAAGCCCTGGACAATATGGCTCAGATGGTTGGAAGTCATTCTGCAAACCAAAAGGTTGAAGGTTCAATTCCCAGTCAGGGCATATACCTGGGTTGCAGATTTGGTCCCCAGTCAGGGCTGCCTTTGGAAGACAGCCAATCAATATTTTTCTCTCACATGGATGTTTCTTTTCTTCTCTTTCCCTCTTTCTAAAAAGTCCCTCTTTTTCTATCTCTCTAAAAAGTTAAAAATAAAAATTAAATTAAAAAAACATTTAAGAAAACTTGAATTAGATTGAGAAAATAGATGTTTCATCTTCTCAAAATATCTATTAGGCTATAGAGACCTGAGCTGGTGAGAAGATTCTAGACTTAGAACCCACCAATAAATAATAAGGTTTAGATTTCTAGCAATATGTGAGATAATAACTGAACATTTTAACTTCCCTTAATTCATTCAGTTGACAACAACTCTACGAGATAGGTGCTATCATTAATTATCCTCAATTTATAGAAGATTTGAGACACATATTGGTTAAGAAATGCGCCTGAGAATTCACAGCTAGAAAGACTTTGTGGTGGAATTGGAACACAAAGAGCATAAATCTTCACTCTTCTAACATTGAAATTTATTGAAAATTCAAATGTGTTTGGAATAATGGCCTCTCAGTGGTTCATCTTGGCAGTTCACTCGAGCATTTGCATCTAACAATTAAAATTTAAAAATACCTTAATCACTCAGAAATGCATGTTCTAGTGAGTCCCAAAAGAATAGAGGGACAAAAAAAGAGAGAGCTAACTTTATGAGAACTGACAACTATGGTGTGGCTGTTTGTCATTCAGTTACACCTGGAAGAGAATTTGACGTTATGTTTGAATATTTACATCCTCCATCTACTTCATCAGACCATATTCTCAGACTACAGTTATTTTTCCACTTTGAGGCTCAGAGAGATGGAGGTCCTTGCTTAATGTTACATTGCTTATTAGTAACAGAACCTGGCAGCCTGCTTCCAGAGATCATGTTTTATAATAATCCACAATATGTCACTCCTTTTAACCCATTCTAGGAAAATATTATTAAAAATGGTGACCCAGGGAATACAAACTGTAGTATACTCAAAGAATATATGCAAATCCAAGGTGAACACATGCATCACCTCAACTAATTGTACCAAATCTTACCTTTTTCTTTAGAGAGAAAAAAATGCTTTTCTTAACCCAGCACTGCACAGACGAGAAGATACTACTCCAATGCTCCGCATCATGTTATGTGCTGTGTTAACTGTTACCTGTTGTGTTACCCTTTTTAATTATCAGCTAGCGATCTGCTAGATGCAATAATTATCAAATACTTTGTCCAACTAAGGGTTTTATTATATATATGTATATATATGACTTCTTTTAATGCATATTTTCACTTATAGATATTGATATTCTAGAAAAATTTGGAGGACTATATCTGGATATATAAAAATAGCTGATGAACTTGGGTATTACAAATAATGCTGCACTGAAATAAGGGTACGTATAACTTTCAAATTAGTGTTTTTATATTCTTCAGATAAATACCCAGAAATGGAATAGCTGGATCACATGGTAGTTCTGTTCTTAATTTTGGGGGGAACTTCCATGCTATTTTCCATTTTGCTTGTAGCGATGTAGGTATCTGCTGACAGTTGAATGGATGAAGATGTGGTACTGATGTAATGAGACGCTACTCAGCCATAAGAAGATGAAATATCACCATTTGCAACAACATGGGTGTATTATGCCAAGTGAAATAAGTCAGGTGTAAAGGACAAAAACCATATTACTTCACTCATACGTAGAACATGAAACAAAACAAAAAAGAAATAAACAAACCAAAAACAAATTCAAAGACAGACAAAAAAATAGTTGTTACGAGAGAGGAAAGGGGGTGAGTGAAGGGCCAAGAGGGTAAAGAGAGTCAAATGTGTGGTAATGAATGAAAGCTGGAGTTTTGGTGGTGAGCATGCGATAGTGTATATAGATATCAAATGATAATTTCGTACACCTGAAACTTATATAATGTCATAAACAATGTTATCTCAATTAAAAAAACATATAATAACATATCATTTAGTTCAGTATATAAGTATAGAGTTCTATGATTCTGGACCACCAAGAATAAAGGTTATAGACAGAATATCTAGAAAATTTAGAATAATTTTACAAACCTGTTTTCAAGTTTTTGTACAAATGTATCATTCACACTTTTAGTTCTTTTTATAAATAACTTCGTGTGTGTGTGCGTGTGTACTTAATTCAACACTTAACATGCATCCTGCCTGCCTTTTCTTCTCAGCCTGTTCCCAACACAATGTCTGGGGGGAAAATCAATTTTTATATTTCAAATTCAGTAAGAGTTCATTTTATACATGCCCCAGAGCTTCCTATGAATCTAATCTGAATTCTGTCTCATGGTTTGGGAGGATTAGAGAGCAGTCTTTGCCTAAGCCACAAGCACTTTTGCAACTTGAAACTTCAAATTTAACAAGGTCAGAGAGTTTCTAAGAAAACTTATCAGTTACTTGGAACAGAGTGAGATCATAAACCACTCAGTCATACCAAATTGAGGTAGGCAGTAGGCAAAGAAAAAAAAAAGGCATCTTTGTTTGGTGAAGAGAAATGCTGAATAATACTGCGTACTAGGTACCACACGCTGTATGCTGTTCTTTGTGACACCTTATATTTTCACTCTGAAGAATATGAGATCATTATAAATAAATATATGTAACTTTTAAATATAGCATTATAATTCCATATATAGAATATATAGGTTATTCTATTATATATTATTATTTTATATAATATATAATTTTATACATAGTTTTATATATAACTATTAATATATAAATGAAAATTATTGCATTCCCACCCCCAGCATTACTGTCTCCAGTCTTCTGTATAGTTTTCTTATCAGTTTTAAATGAACACATAATATTACAGTAGACTTTTTAACAACTTACACATAACTATTCTAATTTTCCTCAAGTGTTAGAATATTCTTGAATACCATCATAAACTGCCAGAAAATATTTCACTCTTTCTTTGTTAAACATTTTTTAATCCAAGAATTTTACTGTAAGATTTCTGTAACAAATAATGATGTATATGTATATATATGAAAATCAATTATTTAATATTGATTTTTATAATAATACCGCATTTAAAATATATTTATCAACTTAAGGATATTTAATTTTTATTTTTGTTTATATATTTTTCATAAAAACTCTTTTGTTGATATTTAAATAAAATATACCGTAGTTCTTAGTTTGATTTAACTCAAGTAGATTTACATTTTTCCAATTAAATTTAAAAAATTATACTTTATATTATTAAAATGTTGGGGCATAGAATGTTTATAATGAAAACCAATTTTACTTATTATGGCTGCCATACTCCTGTTTTACCCCAAGTTTAATAATTTTAATTATTTTTGGTTTTAATTATTTTAATCATTAGAGGACTATAGTAGTCACCTCTAAAATACTAAATAATATACTTCACCAGTTTATTTTTTTAATATATGAAAATTAGACATGGGATCTTATAATCTGCTATGAGGTGATGATTCAGTTTGCTTACATTTTCCTGGTTTCCCTTTCACATTCTCACCCTATTTTTGGTAATACATTATTACTTTTATCTTTGAATGATTATAGATCTAAATAATGCATTTAGGTCTCTATTTCTTCTTCTCTTCATGTTAGCTGATACCTTGACAAGTCTTTAAATATGATGAAGAGATTGGCCCCTTAGATTGCCTTCCACATTTTTATCCTTTTAATTTCTAGCCTTCTGTCATTTGTATTCTTATTTATATAGGTGATAACTAATTTTCTGTGGTTTATTTAGATTATTACTAAAAATAATATATAAGATATGCATATTACCATCAGTGCATAACAGATAGATACATGAGAAAAACTAAAACATATATACAGGATTGTCTAATATCTGACATACAGATCTTCCAGTTAGAGATGAGAGATGGAGGGACTGACTGATTCACTTAGTCTCTGACACAATGTATGATAAAAAAGACTAAATCGGGGAATCTCAAAATAATATACTCTAAAGAAAAATAATTCTAAATGACCCTAGGAAGGAGGAAAAGAAAAAGTAACATGTAAAGGAATTAAAATTATACTGATATGAAATTTATAAATAAAATAAATTGCTTGCAGAAAATAAAATGACACTGACTTCCTGGAAGAAAATTAAAAGGTGATTTTTAATTTATAAATGCTTTTCCAAACTTTCAATCAATGTTAGAATGAAATATAGATGATTTCAGCCATAAAAAATACTTAGAAATTTTACTTACCTTGAATCTATTTTCATAAAGTTATTTCAGGGTGTGCTCCAAAACCAGAAGAATAAACTAGTAAATAGAGAACAGAATGAATAAACTAAATTGGATAATTACTCCCCTAGAGAACTTAAACACTCTTATCATATTTTTTATCCTTTTTTATTTTTTATTATAATTGACATACGTTATTAGTTTCAGGTGTACACAGCAGGGATTAGACATTACATAACTTAATAAGTGATCATCCTGATAAATATCGAACCCAATTGACACCATACCTAATTATTAGACAATAGTTGACTATATTCCCTCTGCTGTACTTTATATCCCCATGACTACTCTGTAACAACCAATTCATATTTCTTAATCCCTTCACCTTTTTTGCCCATGCCCCTAACCCCTCTGCCATCTGGAGACCATTAAACTGTTCTTGGAATCTGATTCTGTTCTATTCTGAATGTTCATTCATTTTGTTTTTTAGATTCAATTATTGATAGATATGTATTATTGCCATTTTATTGTTCATATTTTTTATTTTCTTCTTCTTAAAGAAGACCCCTTAACATTTCATATAATGCTGGTTTGGTAGTGATGAACTCCTTTAGCTTTTTCTTCTGTTGGAAGCTCTTTATCTGTCCTTCAATTCTAAATGATAGCTTTGCTGGTAGAGTAAATTTGTTTGTAGATTCTTCATTTTCATTACTTTGAATATTTCTTGCCAATCCCTTCTGGCCTGCAAATTTCTGTTGATAAATCAGCTGACAGCCTTATGGAAGCTCCCTTGTAGGTAACTAACTGCTTTTCTCATGCTGCTTTTAGGATTCTCTTTTTCTTTAACCTTTGGCATTTTAATTTCGATGTGTCTTGGTGCAGGCCTCTTTGGGTTCATCTTGTTTGGGACTCTGCACTTACTGGACTTGTATATCTATTTCCTTCACCAAATTAAAGCTTTTCTGTCATTATTTTTTTCAAATAGATTTTCAATTTCTCTTTTCTCTTCTCCTTCCAGCATCTCCATGATGTGTTATCCCAGAGGCTCCTTAAAACTATCCTCATTCTTTTGGATTCTTTTTTCTTATTGCTGTTATGATTGGGTGTTTTTTGCTTCCTTATATTCCAAATTACTCATTTGATTCTCAGCTTCATCCACTGTACTGTTGATTCCCTATAACTTATCTTCTTCAATTAGTATATCCTTCATTTCTGATTGGTTCATTTTTTGCTATTAAGGTTTTCACTAATTTCACTGAGCATCCTCATAACCAACGTTTTGAACTCTGTATCTAGTAGATTGCTTGTCTCCATGTTGTTTACTTCTTATTCTGGAGTTTTTTCTATTCTTGCAAATGGGCCATAGAGGATTATTGAGTGGCCTAATATAGTAAATATCCTGTAGGGGCCTGTGGCACAGTCTCCTCAATCACCCAAGCTGGGTACTCAAGATGTGCCCACTATGTGGGCTGCGTATATCCTCCTCTTGTATGAGCCATGATTGTTGTGGACATGTCACTGACAGACCTTCACCAAGACAATCAGCTACCAGGTCTGGCTGTAACCATTGACCCCGAACCTCTGACCATCATGGAGGATCAGTTGTGGAGAGGCCCACTCCACAGAGCAGGACTTACTTGAGCCCACGGAGTCTGCCCCTTGAGTGTGTTACTTGTGGTGGTGTTGGGTGGTGGTGCTACAATGTAGTCTAAAGCTGTCCAATAAATATACTGGCTCTGGAGCCTCCCAGGAGTTGTGGGCCAAGATCAGTCACCACCTGTGTTCTTCCCAGGGCCACTCAGCATAAGCTACAAAGCAATCTGCAGACGGCTGCTGCTGGTGCTGGGTTTGGAGGTGCCCAGGCGAAGCTAAGCTGTGAACCAAGGCCAGCTGCTGCTGGTGTCAGGCCTGGGGCCACTTAGCAAGAAGTGGGGGGCTCGTTGAGAACAGATACTTCTTGTTTGAGAGAACTTAGAAAAATCTGAAGCATAAGCCAATGCAAGCCATTCATATGAAAAAGCCAAGGAAACAGCTTGGGTGAGTCTGAAAATTGAGTGGGGTGGGGCCTCAGTGAATCACTAAAGGGAACCTATCTGCATGGCACGACAAATGTAGCCCAGCCCCTGATTCATAAAACCGGTGGGGAGCGAGTTGGCACACAGGACCCAAGTCCAGGCATTGGTTTTCCCGTGGGGAATCAGGCCTGCATTGTATCTAGGCCGCTTTAAGACTTGCTTTTTGCTAAAACTCCCCCACCCTGAACTGAGGCAGCAAATGTTTACTGCATATCTTTAAAGTAACTTCGTAAAATCTGTGCTAAACCTCCCAAGTATGGAGTGTAGCCAGTTCAACCACCTTTCCCCTTGCATTTGCAAATATCCTTTTTCTTTGTAGTAATTAGCAACTTCCTCTCTTTTGTTATCTGTAAAATGTAATCACTTAAAGTGAACCTGTGCATAGGAAATGAGGACCATCCTCGATGTAATGTGCCCAGAAAAGCAATAAAAGCCTGTCCAGGCAGGGTTCAGGGCATTCTCTCATTCAGAGAGTGGCCATGCCGTCCCTTTTTTTCCACAGGATTTCTGCAGTCTGTGTAAATTTTTTTGTCGCAGCCACAACACACAGACCCTGAGGGCTAGAGTCTGCATCAAATCACCAGGGCAGGAAAAACAGTATGAGCCAGGTTGTTGGAGACTCAGATAGGGGACCCACCTGCTGGCTCTGTGGGTGGAGAGCTCAGCAAAGGAAAAATGGCCTCAGCAAAAGGAATGGCCAGTACTTCTGTCTGGGAGAAATCTTCCCCCAGCTCTCACGCTGTTACCAGACAATTCAGTCCCTCACCATATATCTTTGGTATCTTTCAAGCTGCTGCCCCTATCCTGGAGCTCAGGGCGAGTGAGTCTGAGTAAGTCCTTGTGCAAGCTTTTTAAGAGGAACTACCTGGGACTCCAGAGGTTTCTCTCTTCTTCAGCCCCAATCCAGCTTCTTTTTACAGAGGGAAGTTGTGGGGACTTCTCTTCCTGGCACTGGAACCCTTGGCTCCTGGGGCTGATGTGAGCCTGGGACCCCTTTATCCTGAGATATCCTTCCCGATTTTTATCCACCACATGTGGGTATGAGACCAGGCTGCTCTGCATCTCCACCCCTCCAACAAGTCTTGGTGTGGCTTTTTCTTTAATTCCTTTGTTGTAAGGCTTCCATTCAGCTCGATTTCTGATTGATGGTTGTCCTACAGTTTAGTTGTAATTTTGATGCTATCATGCTGGGAAGCAAATACCACTTTTACCTACACTGCCACCTTGACTGGCAGTCCCCAAATATTCATTATGTGGTGAATTTTCCTTATTATTCTCAGAATTTGAATTAACTTTTTTCTTGGTTACATTTTATAATTAAAGAAGCAGTTAATCCAAATAGTAAGTAATTGATCTAGATTGGGTCTGAGAACAGAGGGATCCAACAATGGAGAACCATGAGGGGAAAGAAATCCCCGTGATTGGACAGTCTTGTTGAGACTATGGAACAAGCAATGCTGTGCTATGCATATTATACCAGTAAACACTCCTGGGTGGCCAAGAAGCGGGAAGTTATTTAAGAATACAATGTAAATTACCACAGCAGTATTAACAGACTGATTAGGAATAGCTACTGTAATAAGGATAGGAGTGAGCACTGTTTATTTATATATGAAAAAATACACATGAATTTGGGTAAACAGCTGAATTAAAAGCCATTGCATTTTTACAATGTAATGATATAATACAAATTGGCTATCAGAGAAGAATAAAAATGTTGTGCAATAATAATGTGGCTGTGTTCTCTTGATGAATCTCTCTTTCTACTAGAAAGACTTATAAGGACCTCTGGTTATAAGAGGGTGCTGCCAGTCTGGCAAGTAGATCAGTCCGTGGAGCCTGTCTTCTTCAGGGAGGAATAGTAAAGAGATGACTCTTAGGATGAGCAGTTTCCAACAGAATCCATTGAGAAGGGCATTAGCTCATGATAAAATTTTAATTTTACCCAGTTTGTTTAATTTCCTCAGAGCAGCGATTTTCAACCAATGTGTCACAAGAGGCACAATGACTGTTTAGTCAGGGTCATTGACCCTTTCTCTTAGATATCAAATTTTAAGATAAAAATGACGGCAGCCAACACAGTAATAGCAGTTAGGTGTGAATGAATCAAAATTATACCTATTTTTGTCAGATTTCCAAAAGTACATATTTTTTGGTGTGCCACAGAATTTTAGACATTAGTGTATGCCTGTGTGCCATGAGATGAAAATGCTTGAAATTCAGTGCTTTAGAGGAACAACCATAAGTTTGGTTTGTTTTTTATCTAGGTGCAAAAGAAGTGTTTGTCTGCTTAAATGGTCAGTTTCCTTATCTGGTGGAGGGAGGAAGGAAGTGTGAATCTGGGCAGCTGTTTCACAGACATTGTAAACAATCCATACACTCGTGTCCTCCCTCCCGTGTATGATCTCTACATTTCCCTCTCCAGGGGTCAGCTGGAAGGATAAGCTTCTCCGCATATGTCCAGTTCCTCAAAGATCCTTCGCTGTGGCTTCCATTCTCTGATCCATCAACATGCTTCAATGCCTCCATTTACTGTCTGCCTTCCAAAAGGCTAAAACTTCGATCTACTGAAAAATTTATTTTCTCTGTATGTACAGTTCACTTGTTTAGTTTTCTTAGAGCAGTAACATCCTATGCTCATTTAACTCTCTTCAAGTGCAAGCACCTGCAAATATTAAGTTGAACAGGTGTGTGTGTGTGTGTGTGTGTGGAGTGATGTGAGACGGAGAATTAAAACTTTTAACTGTTCACAGGGAAATCCTTGAAAAGCTTAAGGAATCTTCTAATATTTTCATCAACAGTAATAAAGAACAACTTATTTTTCTTTTAAGGTTAGTGAATTTTATGCCCTACTAAACAACCTCCTTAGTTTTAATTTCACTAATGACTTTCACTTCATATTGCTGGTTGCATCATTATGTGACTGCAGTAACATGTTCCCACCATCTTCTGAGCAATTTTCTACAATGCAATTCAAAATTGCTTAATGTTTTTGAGTACATCCCTGCTGATGTAAATTCATTTTTTTCAACCTAGTAGTCTTCAAAAGGTGACAGGGTTGTAATAAAGTAAACTAACCAAATTCAAATTTCTAGAATTTTTACAATATTTAATGTGATATTTTGAAGCATGAAAATTCTTAAAATGAGGTCAAATAAATCGCCATTTTTTCTTTATATTTCTCCATCCTTTATCCAAAGGTAAATCTTAGTGAAAGGTAAATAAACATATGTCTACATATGTCTATTCTCATAAAAGAATACCTATTGCAGTACTAAAAAATAACCAAGAGTTGAGAATTATTATGCTATTACTAATTGTGCTATTCTTGAGGTCCCTGTAATAAAGTTTAAATAAAAGTATTCCACATACTTGCACATTGTATACTGAGCAAATTACCTGAGTCCAACTAATTAGGCCTTTTGGGATAGGTACCACCAGTATTAACCATATTTTACAGAAAAGGAAAATGACTTGATCACGTAAAGAGTCAGAGATGGAATTAAAATCTAGGCTGCATGGCTCTAATGACCACACTCTTAAGTGCTATATTTACACTTCCCAATTCTGTCTGGATGACTCAGATCGGGCTTCACAGAGAAGGTGACATATTAGCTAATTGTAGAATGATAACCTGGAGGACTACAGAAGGACATCTAAGTAAAGAGAAAGAGAGATACAAAGGTAAAATGTACAAAAATTCAGTGTGTTTCATAATTTAGAAATGCTTAAGGAGCTACAGTGTAGAGTGACAGAAAGAGCTTGCTGGAAATACAGCATTGATGGTAGTCAGGAGTCTGTCTCATGACATGGAAAAAGTTTTACCTTCCCACTCCAACCTGTGTTTTTCAGATGACCTCAAACTAACCCACACATAATTGAGAGAAAAAGAACAACACGTAAAACATAAAACAAAATGACTTTCTTGTGTCTAAACTATGTCTAAAGCAAATCTTTGACTTGAGTCCCTAAACATGGAAATGATTAAAGCACAATCACCATGAATCCTACTAAGATTCGAGGGACACGTGTTTCCATCTATAATTAAAACAGATCTTCACCCCTGAATTCTGTGATTTCTTAGTTCCTAAATCAATTCACAGGACCCCAAGCTTCTGCTAGAAGAAAAACCAACTATAGAAGTTTTTGAAGTCTCCAACAAAGGCCAGTTGTCAAATATCCCATGTGACTGTGATGAACAGAAAAATAGTAATAATTGCATGACCAAAAGCTAAAGCCAGGTCTGAATTTATCAAATAAAAATGAAGAAGACCCACTATAATTTGAAATTCAAATTCAAATGGGCATCCTGTATTTTATCAGGCAACTCCTGCATAGTGGACAATGGAAAGGACATTTATCTCAGAGAGAAAGCCAGCAGCTGCCACATGTATAAATCAAAGTCTATGGCCAAAGCATGAAATGTTCTCAATGCCTGCCCAGGAAGATTGAATAGCTGCTATAGATAAATACTGCTGTATATTTCCCTCCTTAGAAATGTGTTTTTCTCAGTTTTCATTTTCTGTCTCAATCACTGGTTACGGGATAAGAGTGTGAAAGATGCAAGTAACTTGTCTTTTCATTTCTATACAGTCAATTCATGAAGGGCCATTTCCAGACCTAATGAAGCAAGTGATACATTCTCCAAATACTGTGGGCTTTAGTAAGCTATAATAATTGGTGGAATATATGGTTGTCTCTGTTAGAAATAGAGTGTGAGTGGTCTATAGTGAAAGTACTTTTGTACAGTTAGTTGATCAGTGAGGAGGAAGATGACTGATCACCAGTTTCTCTTTTTTACACACATTTACTTAAAAAAAACCTTTGTAGGTGGCATGTGGGCTCTTAAATAAAGACCATCATCCTTACAGATAGGTGGCTCAGTGACTAAGTCGTAACGAGTAGAATGTGTTTGGAAGTTATGTGTGCAATATCCAGATTATGTCCTCCAAAGAGGCCTTGTTCTTTCTCGCCTTTTATCCCCTCCTTTTGGCTGGAAGGCAGATGTGAAGGTGGAAGTTGAAACAGCCTTACTGTACCACAAAATAAAGGTTGCATATTGAGAATATGAGAACAACAAAATAGCAGTCCAAGTCTCTGATGATAATGAAGCTTCCTTCCCCTAAATTTTGCATATTAAAAAAAACTCTATGTTGTTCAAGCTACTTTTGTTTGGGTATACTTTAATACAGAAGCTAAAACCATTGTGTAATATATATGTATTTAAAATATTAATACAAAATGTGAAAGGAATTTGGGAAAAACAAATGTTCTCTGAAAATGTTACCATTCTGATTTCAAACTGCTAAAGAAATCAAAAAATGAATCTAAGTCTGAAATCCCCATAGATGTGTAGAGTAAGGAACAACATACTATTATTTCCCAAGAGCACTAAGACAAACAAAAATGACATGATTAATAATAGCAATAAAGGTAACAATATATAAAAAATAATAAAAATCATTAAAATAACAACTATTCTCTGATATCAAAATATATATACCCAAATGTTGCTATGCACATTATTTATCAGCATTATGTTATAAACTTAAAAACCTATGAAGTAGATGCAATTATTTTCACACATCTATTACTAAATTAGAGACTAGAGTGACATGTCCAAGGTCACAGAGGCAGTACATGACAGAGCCAGGCTTCGACCTCACTTCTGACTCACAGCTGATGCTACATTTTCTCACCAAACTGTAGGAAAACGTGGCTCATTAATAACGGAAAAAATTCAAATTAATGCAATTTATTAGACTGTGAAATAAATCATACTAATAATACGCAATGCTGATAAAGGTATTACAAGACAGCTACCCCTAATTACCCATGGCTATTTTAAATTAGTATCAGCAATTTGGAAACAAGTTACCAAAATAAATCCTGAATTATTTATAGCAACAAGTATTTTGAAGAAGCAATTATTTTTTTAAGTTAAATAAATCTTTAAATATGTTGAATCAGTGAAATTTATACAATAAATAAATGAATGATAATGGGCAACTAAATAGTATCTGTTTGGCAATTCCTCATGAAAGTAAAACTGGTTAGCATTTAAATAATAACAGTGAGAAAAAAGAAAACTGTTCAACATCAAAAGCTCAGACTGACAAAAATAAATAGACTAAATGTCAAAAATGTCTGTAGGATAACCTAGCATAATTTGAGGAAAATGATGTACTTCTTACATCTTTTTCATATGTGACCAATGAAAGACATTTTTGACTGTCAAAAGGCTGAAATTATATAATACTGATTTTTGCATTAATTTTTAAGTGGGTATTCCAATCATAAAGTATTAAAGGATGCTTTTTCTCTGTTGAAAAATGACACAGTTTTTGATTAGCTAAAATTTGGAAATTATAAAAGGACAATCAAATAAATGGTTTATTTTAAAAAAGAGTCATTAAATCTTTGTAATTTGGAAATTAAAAAGTGATCAGCAGGGGATCTATAGACAAATACTGAAGAATAACCAATTAGTAGGAAAAATATGAAATAAAAATACATATAAAATATTGTTTCAATGAAAATATTTTTATCAAATTCCCTTTACAAAAATATGATTCAATGATAGATTCTACTCTTTTAAGTATGTATTAATCCATTCTATCTGCAAATTAGACATTTAATAGATCTAAGAAGAGATGAAGTGAAAAAAGTAGAAGGTAAAATAGTAGTTGACAGAAAAGAAAAAAAATCATGGAAAGGAAGATATGTATGAAATGACCACAAGAGGAGTAAAACTGAGCCAAATGGAATAAAAATGTTGGAGAATATATAGATTAGAAAAAAAATGAGCAAAAAGAAATAAAATGTGATGAAGATTAAAATTCCCACAGAGAATATAAGAGATATAAATGAGACATGTAAAAATTAATATATAAATAGAGTCCTTTAAAAGTTAAAATAATTAAGACAACAAAAATGACTAAATTAAAGACAAGAAATATATTTCTGAATTAAAAGAACATCTGAATGTACATGTTGTAAGAGCACAACAAACCTTGAGAAATATTAAAACAGAAGGTCATAAGCTAGTAAAGTCACTAAACTTCAAAAAATAAATTATTTTTTTTGCCCGGCTGGTGTAGCTCAGTGGATTGAGCGTGGGCTGGGAACCAGAGGGTCCTGGTTTGATTCCCAGTCGGGGCACATGCCTAGGTTGCGGGCCAGGTCCCCAGTGAGGGCCATGTGAAAGGCAACCGTACATTGTTCTTTCTCCCTCCCTTCTCCTCTCTCTGAAAATAAATAAATAAAATCTTAAAAAAAAAAAATAAAACAGAGAATTTAAATTGTCTTTAAAAAAATTATTTTTGCACAAGTCAAAACACAAAGTTATTTACACAGGGTCTCAGTCTTATACAAAGCAACATTCAATACCAGAAAACAGTGAAATGATACCAATAAAATCATTGGAAAAAGAAATTAAGGGCAAAAATTGTGTACATATGCAAATTTTTTCAAATATAAAGTCATTATTATGTTGCTACGTAAAACAACCTAGAGAATATTATTACCAAGGTCTTTCTTGAATAATCTGTTGTGATTCACCCAACTAAAATATGATTAGAGGAACTATAGTTAAAGGATTAGAAATGAGCAGTGAATATGTTTGTTGGTAAAACCAAGATTGAAACCAATGTAAGAAGTGCATTAAAGATATAAACTCTTATGATAGAAAAGATATTGATCACCTATGTTGAGAGGTCAAGAGGAAAGTTGGAAGGTTGTGCATTAAGGCTGCTTTTCTCATCTTTAATGGGTAAGAATCAGAAGATTACATTCATAACAGATAAATCAAGTAGCAGAGTAATACGTATAGAGAGTTACTCTAAAAAGATAGAGTACTAAGGGGATAAAGAATTCAAATTGAAGTTATAAATTGCTCAAGGTCTCACACAAGGCTGAAATCAAGATATTGGCTAGGACAATTCTGTCTGAGGCTCAGGGTCCTCATTCAAACTCTCTGGTGCTGGCAGGTCTCATTTCCTTGTGGAGTATGAACAAGGGCTCCATGTCCTTCCTGGCTGTCAGCTCTCAATCCCTAGAAACTACACATTTCCCTAGGCAGTGCACAACATGGGTGTGTATTTTTTTCTGGGCCAGCAGAGTAGTGTCTGCTGCTGCATCTTCTCCCTCTTCAGGGATAACCTAATTAGGCCAGGGCCGCCCAGAATATCCTCCCTTTTAATTAACTCAGTCAAACTGATCAACAGTCTTAATTGTGTCTGCAAACCTTTGACATATATATCAAATTATCATAAGAATGATTGTCTATCATAGTCACATATTCTGCCCACGCTCACAGTGAGCAGAATATATGTGGGCCCAAGTCATTGGGGGTCATTTTAGAATTCTGCTTATCGCAGACGTATCTTAACTGAAAAAAAATTGAGTTGATTTTGTGTATTTCTATGCATATAAGTGGAACATCTTTCACAAGAACACAATAACATTAAGGGAATTTTGTATTGTATTCTCTTTTAAATAGTAATGTGTATTCTATTAAAATTAATGATTTTAAATAAATTGCTTATTAAGTAAATTTGAAATAACGATTTCAATCGATTTGTTTTCTCAAGAGAAATAGTCTATAATTTCAATTTTATTTTAAATAAATAATGTACTTCACTTTTTGAACTTGTTTTATATCATAATAATCATGAAAAAGTTTTCCTCAAATTAGTCCCGAATTTCCTACCCATTCACATACCCATCTCAAGCTCCAATTTATTAGAATAATATCAGTAGATAGAGCTTTAATAGAAACCATATTCTCCATATGTGAAGTTAAAGCTATTTAATGAGGTTGGAACTATGTTAAATTAATTCTATATACTAAAGTTGGAATGCAACTCTAGAATAATTGTTTAATGCAATTGTTAATAAGTTATCGTTAATTTTGTTGCCTGTGCGCATATTTTCCTGAGGTGACTGGTAACTTGATTCATCTTCTACATCTGTCTTTTCTCTTCCCCAATTATCCTTATAGTTACAGATATATTATACACCTTCACTTCTTCCCACTTAATAGTTCTCTACTGAATCATAGTTAAATTGTCTCTTTGTTCCAAATATTGTTACAAGGTCCCCTGGGAATATATTTATATAAGGCAAAAGGATTTCATTAGAGAGCATGCTTAACTAAATGGCATTTTTTCTGTTTATACATTTTGTTCAATATCTAATTAGTATTTATTGAATTGCTTATTGCTTTTCATAGTGATTGGTATGAAAGAATTTAATACTGTAAGGGACTTCAACATCATTTGATATAAGCTTCTTCCTAGGGGAAAATTACCTACAAAGCATACCAAAACAAGCACTATTTTATTTTATTTTATGTCATCAATGATAGATAAAATGTAATACTCAGTGCAGCCATTTCTATCACTGAGTTCCTGCAATTATTGAAAAAAAATTACTTCTCATTTTAGTTGCAGTTGTGCAAATTGTTTCTGGATCAAGTTCTGGAGGAAGAAGAATGCACTTAATGCTGTATCCAATCCTGTGAGCTCAAAACCAGCTTTCACCCTCATTCCAGGCTCATTTTCTTAGGGCTTACTCCTCTTGGTTCTTTCGAGACTACTTACTTCATTCTGATCCCTATCACTTTGTCCCAGCAAGGATCAAGAAAAACAATCAAGGTTATAGGCTGCTGAGTAGGAAGCATCAAAGCCAACTCAAAAGAACCATCAGAAGAAGATGCACTCCTATTTCTATGCACAGGATATTTTCATGTGGTGATTATAATCAGTGCAATGTGGACTCATGAGCACTTGATTCATTGATACTGTTCTTAAATGAAAAACATTCCTGAGTTACCTAAAACATTATCCACATGAAGGCCCTGCACATTTCCTTCTATAGGGATTAACAAATGAGTGTTAGAATACCTTAAACCAGTGAGGATATACGCATTATAGTTTTCAACTTTCTATACAGGAGATAACTTTCTAAGTACAAATGCAACATAAGAATAAAAACAGTATGTAAAACTAGATATCATATGGGAAACAGTATTAAAATTTCCACTTAATAGTGCTCGCTTCGGCAGCACATATACTAAAATTTCCACTTAATAAATTAATTACAATTAATTGGGGAGTTCTCCGTACTTTTTAATCTCCTCATTAATGTCAGTTAAGTACCCCAGTGCCCTTACTTTGAGAATTCCTTAATGGCTGATTGTTCTGGGCGCTTTATATATTTCCTCTAGGTTCTACTTAAAACTTCCTCCAGGTTCTTTTCCCTTTACTTCATTTTTCTATTCTCTCATTTTATTTAGAAAGATACAATAAGCTATACGACATCTTTAACATTCTGTTCAAAAATATCTTTAGCTAAATCAGCAAGTTCATTAGGAATTTTCTTTATTCATCACCATAAGGGATAATCCCCCTTTCTCCTGAACTCAATGGTCATTTTGTAGACTTCAAATTCTAAGGGACAGACTCCTTAAGGTCCATTATGCTTCCAGCACTACCTAGTCCAACAGTCCACATCACACATTTTAGGTTTTCTTTTGGCAACAAGCTGCTTCCAGGCATCAAATGCTGTTGTAATTATCAATGCAAAGCAAATCAGCCCAAAGTTTAGAGACATAACTCAATAAATATTTTATTATGCTGAAGGCATTTGTGATTCAGAACTTAGAGAGAATACAATGGGGATGACTTGCCTCTGGCCTGTGATGTTCGGAGACTCAGCTGAGAAGAAACCAGCCCAGGGTAAGTTGACCAGCGTAGGGGTGAAATCACACAAAGGCTTCTTCATTCACATGTAAGGCGTCTGTGCTTATTGACACAAATGTTGGGTTCAGTGGGGTCTTGACCAAAGCACCTATAAAAGTAGTCTCTCCTATATGCGACTTAGAGTTCTACATAGCATGGTAGTCACAGGGTAGTCTGAGTTCTTCAGTGGAAGCTAAAGACTCAGAACTAGTAGCTACGTCAACGAAATGAAAAACTTCCTTTTGTGTGTGTGTGTGTGTGTGTAGCAACAAACCAAAAAAAAAAAATTTAAACAGACAAATACTAGAAAACTCACTGGAAATTGAAATAAAAGTAATAAAATATGTAAAAATTCCGATTTATTGAAAATATTTTGGAAAAAAGTACGTAAAATGTATAAAAAAAAAGAATGAGGTTTTCTTTCTTAAACTTCATTGTAAAAAAAGAAGAATGAAGTTTTAGTAGTGTTTTTTTGTTGTGTTAATCATATGTAAAAAAGAATGAAAAAAAAAAAAAAAAAAACTTCCTGGCGTTTTATCACCTAGCCTTGGAAAACACATACCATCACTTTTATCATGTACACTCTGTGGCCACAGTCACAAATCAGGCCCAATTGAAGAGGAGAAACATAAACCCTTCACACTCAATGACAGAAATACCAAAGCATTTGCAGGCATATTTTAAAATCATAAGATACAAAATATTAAATTCCCCCATAATTTATGGAGTGATATTCCTTTACATATCTTCATTGCCATCTGGATTTCTACTTTTGAGAAATCTCTAATAAAGCTATACTTATTTTTGTGAGTTGTCTTCCTTTTTTTTACTTATTTGTTTAGTTGTATGTTCAAATTTGATCTCTTTACCATTCATTTAGCTCTTATATGCACATTTTAATCTATTTATCCTGGTTACTTAGTTATTTCTATAACAAGTTTTGTCCATGTAAATTTAGTCAACCATTCCTCAACGTAAAAGTTCACATTTTGTTCTTTGGAAGATTTAGAGTCTTCTTTTTATTCTTAATATTCTGTAATTTCAGGAATCTTTGGTTGGGTGTAAGTTTTTGTCACAAGCATTTGGTAAATAGTCATACTGAAGACATGTGCTTTTTGTAATTCTCCTAAATTTTTGTTTTGATTTTTTTCTTCTATTTTCTCAGTTTTTTTAAGAAAACATTTATTATTGTATTGGAACCTCTGGATTGATCTTTCACTCATATCTCGCTCCCTCTCTCTTCCTTTCTCTCATGATTTTCAATGGGTTGTCAAAATGATTTTCCATAACATCTAATGATATATTCTTTTCAGACAGTTTTCTTCATTCTGGAAGATTTATTCCATGTTTTATTTTTTTCATAATATCCAAGTTTGCTTTGTGAATTGAACATATATTTAGATGTTTCTGCACATGCAATTTAGTTCATTTTTTCCTATCAAATTTTCTCTTTATTTCAAGAGATTTAAAAAGCTGCTTGTGAACTCTGAGCTCAGGACGGGGCTTTTCATTGCATGCGGTTCACTAACGATGAGGGACATCAAAGTGCCAGAAATGGGAAGACTTTGTAATTCATTTTATGCACCCAAACATGCAAACATTCTCAAGGTCAAGTATGTATATAAATTCTTTTATATCTTCCATATATGTAGTTATTGAGCGAATCCCAATATTTGCAGTCCTGGGTTTCATTCCTACCCTACAGAGTGTTTGGCTACTCTAAGCTCCAAGGCACTCTGAGTTTTTACACACTGACTTGGTCCTTCTTGATTATATCCTATTCCTAACATCCTCTCGAGTAAGCATTTCGCTGATTGACTATATTTATTACCAATGTTCTTCTTTCTACCCATGAGAAATTTATTGACTTCTTGTTATATTAATATTTCACATTTTCTCTCCTCTTAATTGAAGCTTTATGCTATTTTATGTCTTTGTTCTCATTTTAGTGGAAATTTGGTAGAGAGGCCTATTAGGTATTTATTCAGTTTTCACCTATATTGAGAACTTCAAAGTACTTTTTGACTTAGGATCCAAGATCTCCAGGGAAAAATTGGGTAATGAACAATCTCTGTTTATTGCTTTATACAACCTGGACAATGGAGATTATATAAAGTATATGAGTTGCATGATGGAATATAGGATTTGTAAATCTTAAGTCTTAGCTGGTACAGCTCAGTGGATTGAGCATGGGCTGCGAACCAAAGGGTTACCAGTTCGATTCCCAGCTGGGGCACATGCCTGGGTTGGGGGCCAGGTCCCCAGTAGCGGCCATGTGAGAGGCAACCACACATTGATGTTTCTCTCCCTCTCTTTCTCTCTCCCTTCCCCTCTCTCTAAATATAAATAAATAAAACCTTTAAAAAAAGAAAATTTTGAGGACAGTGAAGAGTCGTTTGATTATAATAGTTTTTTATCTTATACCTAATAATTGAATTGCATCTTCTTATAAAGGCAGCTTTATTTGAATATACTGACCTAGGTGTAATTAACTTTTACTGTTGATGTACAAGACAACTTAATAGAAAAAAAATTAAATTTGTGCTTGGTATATCTTACCTGAATACTTGTGAATTAACTCTGTTAATGGAATCCATGCATACAACAGAAGCTAGACAATAAAGACCTCAGAACAATTTTAGAGCCTACATGCTCGTGATTAAATTATGGCTAAAATGAGGGTCTAAATCCATTAAATCATTGTTTGTGAACAGAAATAAATGATAGAACTAAAGCATTGCATTTTGTCAACCTGTCACTGAGGTATTAGAAGAGGGTACTGAGCCTGAGTAAGTGTCATAAAGGAGTGAATTGATTTAGCTAATAAGGAGATGTAGTTTAAGAGAAGTTTGTACACATAATTAGTATGCAGGAAAGTGTGGAATGTAAAAAGGGCTGAGATAAAATTAATGGCTTAAAAATTATGAGAGCAGAAAAAGCCATTAACCGTTATGCTCAAAAACAAAATAAGCACATGCTGCAACCTTTCTTATCTTGGTGTGAGGAAGCAATGATGTGCTGGGAATACCAAAATATAAGAAACCATTTTCACAACTGATAGCAATAAAACATCTTGATTTCTCCTAGAACTTTTCTCAAAAAAAAAAAAAAAAAGATTTTTTTTAGAAATAAGCACTTGGGCCCAAAATAATAACATTTTAGATAATTGATTATTTGAACTATGAGACTTTCCTGAGATTTGACATTAATCCTGAGTGTACCATTTATTACTAATTCTTGCTATGATGTAATGTGTGCAAGGACCATGTTTGAGAAAACATATTGACATTTCTTCACATTTCAGTAGCAGAAAAATATTTATATACACATAAGTAAATTTTAAGAAATCAAAGAAGGAGTGCCATAAAAATAAGTGAACACATATAAAATGTTGATCTCAGAAAAAAATACTTTTGCTCGGAGTACATAATTAGTCAGGACTTTTTTTGCAGGCCATAACAAAACATATAAAACAAAAACTCAAATGGACATAACTAAAATGGAAAGCATTGATTCTCATAACTGAAGCACATATTCATGAGTTACATTATTCACTAGTTATGTGACTTCTAACTGTTCTTTCAGTTTCTTCATACATAAAATTATATAATAATTGTATCTACATCATAGAGTCCCTGTGAGTTTTATATTCATTAGTCTTACTGCGTACATAGAAGAATGCCTAGCAGATAGTATTTGCTATAAAAATTTTATATATTATTAATAGCATTATTATTAGAATCTAGATTTAGAGGTAGTTTCAGCTCTATTGAATGTAGGCTGTAAGAAATTTTCATCATAAATTTGTTCTGCTTTCCTTTATATTGTATATATTTCTTTCAGTCTTCCCCAAACAAATGTACCCAAAATTACTCCAAAGCAACCTGGGCATCAGCAGCAACCAGCTTATATCCTACTAGCTTTGCCACTTCTGCAGAAAGAGAATATTTTTTTTACCTAATAATTTCAGCAAAATTTCTGATGAAGTTTCTCATTAAGCTTAGATTATGGCCACATTACAGAATGAACCAGTATGGTTAATGGCATAGATAGTGCCCTTTTTTGGACCGTCCTAAGGCACACTCTGACCACCACAAGTGACCAATGGGTCAACCCCTCTCAAACAGTGTGAACTAGAAGAGAAAGAAAGAGGAGACAGAAGACAATTAGTATGCTACTACAGAAGAAAATAAAAAACAAACTGAGCATTCTATAATCACAGACACCCACCCATGTTGTAAATAAAATCAAGACACATAAAAATTTGATAAGACCATGGATTTACCAGTGATTATGGAATTTAGCTGTGTTTCCCCATAACAAATCCATCGCAATATTGTGAAGGGGATCAGCAAGCTACAACTTCTAGACTCAGTGGGATTTCTAAGTTCTGCTGTTGGGATGTACCAGAGAAACACTGAAAAGTGAAAAGAAGGCACTTACTAAAAAGCTTCTACAGAGCAAAAGAAACTTCCAAAAAAAAAAAAAAAGGCAGCCAACTGAATGGCAGAAGATATTTGTAAATGACAGCTCCAACAAAGGGTTTATATCATATCATATATATATGTGATACAACTCAACATTAAACAAACAATCAAGTTAAAAATGGGCAAGAATCTGAATAGACACTTCTCCCAGAAATGCATTCAAATAGCTAAAAGAGACATGAAAAGATGCACAACTTCACTAGCAATTAGGGAAATACAAATTCAAACTACAATGAGATAATAATCACCTCACACCGGTTAAAATGGCTATTATCAACAAGACAAGTAATAACAAGTGTTGAAAAGATTGTGGAGAGAAAGGAAACCTCATTCACTGCTGGTGAGAATGTAATCTGCAGCCTTTATGGAAGACAGTATGGAAATTCCTCAAAAAATTAAGAACAGAGTTACTATATGACCCAGAAATCCCTCCTCTGGGTATCTATCTGAAAATTTTGAAAATATTTATTTGCAAAGATATACTCACCTCTATGTTCATTGCAGCATTATTCATGGTAGCAAAGACGTGGAAATAACCTATGTCCTCTGATAGATGATTGGATAAAGAAGATGTGGTATATATACATATACTATGGAATACAACTCAGCCATATGAAAAGACACAACACTGCCATTTGCACCAATATGGATGGACCTTGAGACTAGCATACTAAGTGAGATAAGTCAGACAGAAAAAGCTAAGAACCATATGATTGGTTCTTGAACTCATAGGACAGCTATAAAGTGAAACGCATAGACAGAGACAACAGTATGATGGTCACCAGAGGGAAGGGAGATCTGGGGTAGTAAAGGGTAAAGGGGACAAAATACGTGGTGATGGAAGATGCTGTGACTTTGGGTGGTGGGCATGCAATGCGATGTAAGATCATGTGCCATAGAGACTATATAACCTACATAATTTCAATAACCGATGTCACTCCAACAGATTTAAATTAAAAAACATATATGTAAATAATTAAACCAAAAATAAAAAAGAGAGGACCTCCTCCTTCCTGTTTGCCTGTTCTTGCTGATGTTCTTCCTTGAGCAGCGGTTTGCCCTAAGAGCAGTACTGGTATTCCCCACTCTTCAAAAGTTTGAGTTATACCACTTCACTTTTAAGAAAACCTACATCAGTACCTGTTTACACTAACTGAAAGAAATCCGAAGAGAATTTTTGCTTTGATGAAAAAAAGGTGAAAAGCAAAAATAGCATTCAGCATTTGTTTTACAGAAAGCCATTATAGAGGCAGTGGGCACCCCAGCAGCATCGAGCCACCGAGCCACTAAGTGTCTGTGAGCAGCTGCGCTTTCTGGATTTATTTTGGGCATCTGTTAGCAAGCTGTGCCTTCAGGTATCAAAAATGCTTTAAAATACTCATAGCATAAAACTGGTAATAATTTAAGCGTATTTAGTATGATTTTGGAAGTTACTTTGGGGATCAGGAGACCCTCAGAAATTGTTTACATATAAAGTAATGATAATTGATTCTTTACACCATTTTGGCTTATGGAAGCTTTCATAGGAACGCTCTTCCTTCAGATAGCAAGAGACACTTGTAATTGATTTCCGTTTACTGTTCTTTTCCACAGCCCCCAAATCAGCCTTATAGCATTCCCGCAGCAGCATTTGGAGGAAATCGCTTCCTCAGAAGTGTGAGCCCTGGCTCAGCAAGGCTACTCTGAATTTAACAAATTTTGATAACCCCAACCTCTTCCCTTTGTTCATGAAGCCACTGGGGTGGAAGTGGAGAACAGATAACTACATGTTGCAATTACTTTCTTTGCTTCCCACAGTGTTATTACTTTTGTCCTCTATCCCCTATGTAGTCAATTTCCTATTTTATCAAGTAGACTACTGTTAGTATTTTATGTGAAATTAAATGTTTTATATGATATAGCCATGGCCACCCAAAAGTTTTTTTTTTTTTACATATCCAATTATATATATCTTGTCTCAGATTTATATTCCTTTTTTTGCCCAAAAAGCATTTTACCTCTGTAAAATCTAATATTGACCTTGCCCCATCATTTGTTCTAATATCTATGGCCCTGCAATGCCTCTTACAAGGTGAATTGTCTTTTTAACCTCAGACTGTGAAGTCATAATAGGTCTATATAGAATTTATTCTCAGTGCGAACTTGGGCAATTTATTAATCTATAAATACAACTTCATTGAGATATAATTCAGAGATAATAACACTACCTCACAGGGTTGTTCGGAGGGCTAAAAGGAATACAATGTGAACATCTAGCAGAGAGAATTTCTCTGGGTGTACATTCAACCATATCAGTTTCTTTTCTTTCATTCAATGTAAAAATTATCTAAATAAACTAATAAAGTTGGATAACAAAACAAAAATGTATAAAGGAGAGAAAATAATCTCAAAAATTATTATAAAATAGTACTACATATTAAAATGATATCAAGTCCTAGATTGAGGGTTTGTTTTTTTGTTTTTTTTTTTTGCTAATAAGAATTACAGTGTTTTTTTTTTTTTTTTTTTATTGTGGCTAGTGGAAGAAGCATCGGTAAGGGAAGGCTGGAGAGGGGTGATATTAGTCAGGCTTGTGTTTGAACCAATTTGAACCACACAGAGGAGCAAGCAGTGCTCATCTCTTCCCAACTCTGCATTCAATGACGTCATGTTGGTAACTTGAAATTGGTTATGGTGGAAGTATTCAACACATTGTTAAATGTTTCATAAAATACTACTAGCTTGGCACAGATCTTTGCAAACAACAAAATAAAAATGAGAATGCTCAATTTTTGTTTTCTAACTTTCTTAATTACTGATGGGAATGACCTCAAGTCTTAACAGCACAGGAAAAAATATAATTATGAGAGACTCAGATTCCCGAATACATGAGGAAATTTAATGAAAGACATACATATTCTAAATTTATCCTGACTAAGAAAATACTACTTGTTTCACTGAAAATGAAGATCAATACTGGTCTCCCCTGGGATTATGGATCAGTAAACCAAGATAAACAGTTTTGTCTTCATTGTTGTTTTTGTAAAGGGTCAAACTAAGTATTTTGGTCTGTGTGGGCCAGTTTCTGTTTCAACTAACCAAACTCTGCTGCCATAGTGTAAAATTAATCATGGGAAATATACAAATGAATATGATTGCATCCTAAGAAAACTCAATTTATGCACCCAAAATTTAAATTTAATATAATTTTAATATACAATGAAAAGTTAGCATGCTTTTGACAGTTTTCGCACTGACCCAAAAATATGAAACTCATACTAAATCCAGCCATATTGAAAGAAGTGGCAGGTCAGATTTGGCCCATGGGAGTAGGTAGTCTGCCACATCTTCGTAAACAGTTCATGGTAGTTCATTTTTCTCAGTAACAATTGTGCGGAGCTGATAAGTAAGTTGTAAGGAAAGGCCTTAGACTACCTGTGCGGATTATAATCAGGAGAGTCAGGAACATTATAATGGTGTCATAGCCATGTTTAGGGTTTCAGATTAAAATGAATATGTCCTGTATTTCACAACCCTCCTAAAATTTAAGAGGAAACATTACCTGGAGCTACAAATGAATAGTTAGATTATATACATGTACATATATAGAAGCTATTAATTTTTAAAACATAAAAAACAATGAAGTTCACTTATTTGATAAAGTAATTATAAAAGTAACATTTTCCCTCATTACCTAAAGATTTATTTCAGAATGTTTTTTTATCCCCTGCTAATTCTAGCTCCTTATCTGATACTTGGCTCATTTGACGGGGTCTCCGCTCCTGTGGTACACAGGAAATGTAAGTAAGAGACTGTTAATGAACATTATTTTTAAGTGGTTCTGCAAAAAGGGCCTTTATATGTACATATATTCTAAAATGAAACATAAACTTAATAACTGCTGTGGATGAACAGCTTGACTGCTTTAATAAAAGAGAGTATACTGAATGTATTCTAACGCTAAGTCCCTGGGAGTCTTTGAGTACCTCCAGCTAGGAATCGTATAAAAAAAAAAAGGCTTATTTGACGTGATTTCTTGAACACTGAACCCACTGAGGGAAGCCCTCCAAGGAGAATGTGAGAAATGGTTAGTCTGTTTTCCTCTTATTGATGCAGAAGAGGAAATAGTTTACTTGCCTACGTCTCCAAGGATGATACTGAGCCCCACAAAACAAACACAGGGAAACACCAGGTAAACTGCATGTATCTGTCATGGAAAACCACACTGTTTTTAGAATTTTGCCATTCACAAGTTAGATGTTTCTTGTTGGTATATTTTAGTTCAGACTTTTATTTTTATTTTAATTTTTGCATGCACTTTTTTTTTCACTTTTGCTGTAGTGATTTGAAGTCTGTAGAAATGAGGAGTTTCTCTACATTTCCTCTCTGGAATTCATTTCCAAGCTGACATGAGCACAAAAACCTTATGTGCTGTGTTGGGAAATATTTTGTGTCTTAAGAATAAAAATTTTCATTAGAGTTAGTCAATACATCACAGATATTATCTTTCCTGGCAAGAGGAACGCAGAAGTACAGACACTGTGTTGGGCTATTGTTCTCAATGGAAAAATAAAGCATTTCAAAATGTTAGTCATTGCATGGTAGATGTTTCTTAAAGTCATATTTATAACCTGTTTTGAGAGTCTATATTATGTTATTTTTTTCTATGGCTTATTTTTATAATGACATTCATAATGTTAACTTCATTGAGTGCTATGTACTAACATTATGAATCAGAAGGTAGTTTATATTTAACCCTTATAATAATCCTGCAAAGTAGAAATTATTATCTTATAAGTGAAAAACAGGTACAGAAAGGATATAAATGCCCACATCACAAAATCAGTAAGTGCTGTAATTTTTCCTCTATAGCATGATGGCATTATAAACCTTTTTGGTTTTAGTTGAAATGCATTAAACTTTACATTGAAAAATATACCTATAAAGTAAGTGGACACAACTGTGACGTGATCATAATTATAAAAGATCCTGACTTAAACCTTTGAAAATAAAACAGTGCAATGACTCATAGGGAACAGAATCATGTGTACAAGAGAGACACGTGCCAACTCCCTGGGTTCACTGGGTTCCCTGGGTTCACAAATGGGTCTGAGAAAATGTCCCTGTGTTACACATGATTGTATTTCTTTAGGTGTTCCTTGATAACTTTCAAATCTGCTTCTCAGAATGAAGCATTTCTTGCAAAACCTAACCCTTGGTGTAGGGTGAGCTTCAGGTAAAATTGTGAGTTGCTAGCTAACAAAAGTAGCTAATATTTTAATGAAATGTCCTAATATTAAACTAAATGCCAAGCACTATTTTTTATGCATTAAATAGTTCATTAACTATCATAATTCTATGTTGTAGGAATTATTATTATCCTCTTGTTTAGTTGAAAAATCAACGTACAGAAAAGCTAAATATCTCACCCAAGGTCATATTGTTTGTGGAAGAGTTAGAATTTATATCTCAGTTGTCTTGACCTAGAGTCTATAGGCTAACTCACTTTCAGACGATTGTATGTGGCTGACAAGTTCAATGCTCTCCCAGTCCTCTGTCATTTAGTGATGTCACCCTGCCCCTACTCTTCAAAACTTCTCCTCTTAGGTACCATTCCATATTCCACAACTAATCCTGTATTTTTTTTATTTCTCAATCACACTAAAGAAACAAAACAATAAGTACAAATTATAAAAAAAGTCTTATTTTCTAATTCAATCCATACTATAATAATTCAAAAAATGACGTTGAATGAATGAAAGAAAAATAGGTTAACTTCCCAGAAGCCAACCCATTTACTTAAGATCAATAAATAGCAGGGCATTTTACTTGATGTTGTATGAGTAAAACATATCTTTGCTTTGTTCCAAACATATTTTTAAATGTTTGATATTTCAGGAACTATTATAGTTTGTACTATCAATTTATTTTGAGTAACAAATACCAGAGGAAATCAGAAATAGAAACAATACCTCATAATGGCCTTAAATCTTCCAGCTATTGATATTAAACATACTAAATTAAGCCATTTGGAGGGAATCTATATGAATATAAATAACCACCAACTTTCTTATATCTCCAAGCAATGTTTTTATTACTACCCATGAAAATGAATCAATAATCTTTTGGTCACATTATTTTATTTGTTTAAAACTATAATTTTAATTGTTATGCATAAAAGCCTTACTCTTTTAAAAGATTCATTTGAAAGAGTATACAAAGTAATCTTGCTATTACTTTAATATGAACCTATATTGTTCCAGTGAGTTAGTTGAGGCCAGAGTTTCAGTAAAGTGGGAATATTCATAGAGAAAATTATAGGTATATTTAGAGGTCTTTTAAAAATTTTGACTGTGATCTTTATCTGTGCAGAATGGAACCAACTGTATGGGAAAATATATTTGCAAATGATACCTTGGACATGGGTTTGATCTCCAAAATATATAAAGAATTCACATGACTCCACTCCAGGAAGACAAACAACCCAATTAAAAAATGGACAAAGGACCTGAACAGACACTTCTCCAAGGAGGACATGCAGAGGGTCCAGAGACAAGAAAGGATGCTCAGCATCACTAGCCATCAGAGAGATACAAATTAAAACCACAATGAAAACACTTCACAGAGGTCAGATTGGCCATCATAAACAAACCAGGAAGCAACAAGTGCTGGAGAGATTGTAGAGAAAAGGAACCCTAGTACACTGTTAGTGGGAATGCAGATTGGTGCAGCCACTGTGGAAAACAGTATTGAATTTCCTCAGAAAACTAAACAGGGAACTGCCTTTGACCCAGCAATTCCACTGCTGTGATTATACCCTAAGAGCGCTGAAACACCAATTCAGAACAACCTATGCGTCCCAGTGGTCATAGCAGCACAATTTACAACAGTCAAGTGCTGGTAACAGCCTAAGTGTCCATCAGTAAGTGAGTAGATCAAAAAACTATTGTACATTTATATGATGGAATACTACGCAACAGAAAGAAAGAAGGAGCTCCTACCTTTTGCAACAGCATGGATGGAACTGGAGAGCATTACGCTAAGTGAAATAAGCCAGTTGGTAAAGACAAATACCATATGATCTCATCTTTAACTGGAACCTAATCAACAAAACAAACAAGTAAGCAAAATATAACCAGAAACTTCGAAATTAAGAACAAACTGACAGTAACCTGGGGGTGGGGAGAGGGATAATGGGGGGTAAAGGGGAAAGGGTTGTCTAGGAATATGTATAAAGAACCCATGGACAAAGCCAAAGGGAGGTAGAATCAAGGATAGGTGGTGGGGATGACTGAGGTGTGGGGGAGTGGTGGTGGGGAAATGGAGACAATTATACTTGAAATTCAATAAAATATATTTTTTTAATTTTTAAAAAATAAAATAAAATGTTGATTGTGGTTTGGGCTGGGGTATTGCATGATGTGTGCAGAGGAAAGAGTCACAGAGGGACTTTTGAACAACTTGAGGAGAGCAGGTGAGTACTAGCGTTTGGAGGGCAAGGAAGTATCACCTCAGCACTATGTAAATTCAGTAAAACATAAAAACAAGAATTCAACTGTTTTCCAACACAGTGCTATATGTATTGGGGTGGCAGAATTTTACAGTAGTATTGGCAGGAGGGAAAAATGCCTAATATATTTATGACATTATGTCATATGCAAGAAGTACAAAAACATACATTTTCAGAGATGATAGTCTAGTCATTTTGGGTATTTAATATGTTAATCATGTACAGAAAACCAAAATTTATTGAGTACCTGCTATATGTGCTGAGTACCAGAATATGTGCTCAATATTTTTTTTGTGATTCTCTTGCATAAAATTACTTCATTTTTCTGAGGTAAGTACTTTTATATTTGATAGATAAGGAAAATGAGCTACAGATGAGGAAATTGAGGTACAAGGAGAGTAAGCAATGTATCCAAGAACATTACTGCTAAGTGGGGCACACCCGAGATTCAAATCTAGGTCATACTATCAATTTCACAAATAAATATGTGTGTCTAACTCAAGAATTGGCCATTGTTTATCCTATGAGTCAATAATGCAAAAAAACAATTATAGAACTAATTTTTCAGTTCATTTGGTACAGATTTGACTTCCTGATACTACAGGGTCAGGCAGAAGTAAGGCCTGCTTGAGTGTGGTTGGTTGGGTAATAATATGGGTGTAATAATTTATAGTTTTAATTCAAACATTTCACCTAAAATGTTATATGGTGTGCTTGAGTGAGATATTGTTATGTTACAGAATTATATGCTTATGATTTGGCAATAAAAGAGTTTGTAATAAAAAGGGGCATTAGTTGTGCTGGACTTCATATAAGTCTGGTGTTTAAATATTAACTGTATGACACAAATTAGTATTATCTACCTTAAAATTACGTAGATAAATATTTCCTTCATAATGCTGTAATTATTTATGATGAGGCAGGAAATAGTCGAAGCACGTGTTATATCAATTAATCCTTTCAAATCGTTAACATGGCATGTAAAGTTATATCTTTAACAGATCAGCTAAGCCTCAGAAGATTGGAGTAATTCTATTTACATCGTCTGTGAGGAGCTGGATTGGGTACGATCCGTCATCCGACAGCACTGCTCTCATCTGTGTGTGTGTTTTCAGAGCCACTGTGCGAGAGAGCAAACACAGTTAGACAATGCATGGGGTCCAGCAACAACTAGAGTCTTGTCTTGTGTTGGAATTGGACAGAAGATATTATGACAACTTGGTAATATTATAATCTGAAACACAGAAAGTGAATAATTCACGAGGAAAGTATTATAAAGTTTTCCAAAGCAAGTTTCTCTTGTGGCTTCATGATTAATGTGTTTGTGCATTCTAAGCATGCCTTACACAGATTTTCTGCATAAGCAGAAAAAGGCTTAATTTAAGGGGGTGCAAATGGAGGTAGAACATTTTGGGTTCACTGCAGAGGCCAGCTAAGCTGGTTATTGTAGTAAAACTTTACAAAGCGGCTCTGATTGTCTTTGAAATTAATTTATAACAGCAGACTGGATCTTTTACCATCTGCTGTAAAAATTTTCTAGGAGATTTAGTTACTTAAATTTCCTACTTTATGTAGTTTATTTCCATTCTGTGACTGTTTATCTTTTGAAATAATTTCTACAACCCAATCTGTTTAATTTGTCTGATTCTGAGGGAATGATAGCTAGATGACAAACCTAACAGTTTAAACTGTGGGCTTTAGGTAGTGTATCTGAATGTGTCACTAAAGGAAGAAAGAAACTCACTCCTGATCTCCCTATTTTAGAAATTAAAAATATAATTATCCCTATGGAAAAGCAAATCTCAATAGATACTTTGGTAATGGAGCCAAAAGAGAGAGAGGATTTTCCTAGAACTCAAGGGTCAATCCTTCAGTGTACTTAAATAACAAAAGAGATGAGAATGAACCATCCTGTTATCCATTTGGTGAGGTATGGAAAACATCTCCTCTTCAAAATAAATGAATGAATGAGTGAATGCATGAATGAAGTCCTGACTGTGGAGAGCCATACTGGAAGCCCGCAGTTTGCAAGCTCCTTCAGGATTTGGTCGTAACATCAATATCTCACTGATGTCTTACCTTCCATATGGACTTGACTCACTCACTTTCTCATTTGATGTTGAAAGGTCCTGAGTACCCTCGTCGAAGGCTGAATTCTTAAGCGACAATATCACTACCGCCACCCAAAGCAAAACACTTGGGAGACAACCGAAAATCCGTCCTTGATACAAATGCTAATTTTATTATTTTATTTTAGTACAGAAATGTGTTTTTCTTTCACAAAACAGAAATATAACACAGAGCTACACATTAAAATCTACACATTTTTCCTTCATAAAAGGCAGAGGCTCTCATGCAACAATAATTTCTAGAAGTAGAAGTACCTGCAAAAACAAGGGGCATGGATTTGTTTGACTATTTATACAGTCATTAACTGCATTTTGTTATTTAGCCTCGGAAATACAGCGTAAATAGGTGTAATGACAGTGTTTGCACAGGTTCCTTAGAACTTACTTGAGTGTAAACAAACTGTATTTAATGTTTAAGGTATATTGTAGCTTTTTTTTTACTTCCTTGAGAAATATGCATAGTTCAACTAAATACTGTAGCAGTAATTCACATTTATAGACAAATTAGTGAAAGTTTGAAAATTTTGAGGCAGGAAAGGAAATAAGGGTCACTCACCGTACTACAAGTCACCTAGTCTAAAGTATATTTCTTACAAATCAGCTCTCAAGGTACCATAGCTTTAGCAAGTCTCTATATTTGCCTTAGGTTTCTGTATTTTCACTGACATAGTCATTTATTGCTTCCTCCCTCCCACCGTGCCTGATTCCCGACAATGTTGAACTTGTGGCTCTCCCGCCTCTTCTTTCTTCTCTCTTCTTTTAATACCCTGATATAGCAGCAATGGATGGCAGGATGCATTTCATTCAGGCTCTCAAGGCGGTTGGAGTTCCACTTGAGTTCCTGTAGCATCTGTTATAACTTGGTTAAAATTACAGAAAGAGCTCAACTCTATTTCTTTTAGATGAAGGACAACAGAGGTGAATTTTAATGGTTCCTTGTGGAGAGCTGCTTCAGAGAAAGAATATTTTGTAGTGACTAATCCTGAGTAAAGGGACTTAGTTCTTAATGTTGTTTTTGCCATTAGCCAGGTGGTTCCGTTATTTACTTTACATAAGCCATTATACCCTTCTGTTAGTCTCAAGTCGATCCTGCTCTCTTGATAGGAAATAGAAAGGCCTCTTGGTGGCTCCAAATAACAGGAACAAGGAAGTTCTCTCTCTCTCTCTCTCTGCCTATGAGGATAACAAGGATTGGAATCAAAAGTGGGTTTGGATAATATCTACCAATGAGCAATTAGTGATACTCAGACGTTCAAGCTAAAATAAAGGATAAGCGTATTGCACACTCGTCCTAAATTCTCAGTGACTATTAAAAAGTAGCATGAAGGAGAAAAAGATACTGGGGGTTCTTTACACTCCTAATCACATCTTATCTGGATAACTATGATAATAGTAATTGTGACCTTTAGGTTCTTTCTCTGGAAATAGAAATTCTTTAGGAAATTGGAATAATCCTAAAGCTAAAATATGTTTGCACTTGCTCTGACTTCTTTGATAGAGCTCTTCCTAAAGGGATTATTACTGCAAAAAGGAAAGTTAGAATACTTAGGGAAGCTCTGTGGAGCAGGCATTTCTAAACAGAATGTCACTTAGAAAAATGCTTATGACTATCCCACCCATTTATGCAGGTGACGGGTCATATTGAATATCTTTCTCTCTTCCTCCATTATGATCAAAGAGAAAGCAAGTTTGATGATAGGAAAACAAGGGGAAAATAGGCTGCATTGGATGAACTCCTTCAAAGGATGCTCTGACAGATATACCCAATAAATTAAAGAGCAGCCCTGCCAACATTTTGTGAAATGGAAAAGCTAAAAAAAGCCACAAGGTTTTAAGGGAGATTCATGTATCCTTCTGGCATTTCTTTGCCTAACTACTTTTTTTCCCTTCCAGACTCTCAACTTTCCTAGCCACAGCTGCTGCTGTAACAAACACAAGGGCTGGACGTGGCAAAAGCAAGACTTCTGACCAGTGTGTTGTACCAGAGAGAATGAGTCCAAGCTGAGTGACAAGAAATCATTTCTTGCTTGTTTCTTATTTTTCCATGGTGTCAAACTTTCGTGTTTTACAAAAATAGAGAGGTAGAAAGCTGTTTTTCTGTGGGAGTACAGGTAGATTTAACTTAATTCATTAAACACATATTGAACGTGCCAAACTGTAGAGGACAAAGAAAATTGATATAACATGGGTCCTGCCCTCAAGGACTTTAATTTCCTCCCAAGAAGAAATTGAGGAGACCACAGTAAAAAATGCTCTTCTCTCTAGAGAAGATTATGATGGCTTTGTTTCTGAATCCAATGTAATAACTGTACATTTCAAAATTGAAGTAAAAATGTGAAATAAAATCAACACCTTTATTTGATATAAAACTTCATGGGGCAAACCTACTGATTGCAGGTCTCAAACTCTAAGTGCACTTACCTCAGTTGGAAGGCAGCGAAAACACGTTATTACATGGTTATGCAGTCTAGTGCGTGCATGTGGAAATTCTAGAGGGGGCCACAACTAAATTAAGTCACTTAATATTTAAGTAGTTTAAAAACACAAACTTTAAAAAGGAGGACAGTACAACAAATTTATACAAACCAAGGATGATTAAAAACTATGCCTGAACATGGATTAATATGGAAATTAATATGGAACTTTGGATCTTTTCATGGGGAAAGAGAGGTTAGATAGTCCAAAAGTGAATTATTTAACTTTTGAATAATCTAAATTGCATATTTGGAAACTCTGATATTAATACATGAACTTACTGTAAAAGCACAAAAATATGTACATATGTGTGACTTGATCAGATGATAAATCATCAACTTCTGTAGTAGCCAAAATATTTTTTGAAACTAGAATATGAAAGAAAGTGGTATGGAGAAAACAGGAAGCTATTTTTTAAAGTCCATTTAGAGATACCGTATAGAGAGAGAAATAGTAATGAGAGCATGCAGTTACTAAAATATAAGTTATTTCGGAGCCACACATTGATGTTTCCCTCCCTTTCTTTCTCCCTCTCTTCCCTTCTGTCTAAAAATAAATAAATAAAATCTTTTTAAAATATAAGTTATTTCGGTTTCTCAGTTTTCAAATCCAAATCCCCAAAAGCTAACCCTTGAGTTCCCTATAACCTCATCTTACCAGGGACATGTCTTCTCTTCTGGTATATGCCGTTGGTAGCACAGACCGACGCTGGTCCATGTGGAGGGCACTACAAAGGCGTATGAACACCAGAAAATAACGGCCATGGGAGCTATTTTCTCAGCCAGCTACCATTGTCTGCTCTCTGGACGTCACTTGCTCACCCCTCATTAACTGTATTACAAGTCCTTTATTTTATTATTATTTTTTAAAGATTGTATTTATTTATTTTTAGACAGAAGGGAAGGGAGGGAGAAAGAGATGGGGAGAAACATCAATGTGTGGTTGCATCTCATGTGGCCCACCTGGGGACCTGGCCTGAAACCCAGGCATGTGCCCTGACTGGGAATCGAACCGGGACCCTTTCGTTCGCAGCCCGTGCTCAATCCACTGAGCTACACCAGCCAGAGCTGTATTACAAGTCCTTTAAAAATGTCATCCCATTACAACATCAACTTGAAGTCTAAAACCTTGTCATTTAAATCAAGCGTAGCTGCATATAGGGCTATTTGTGTATAGTTCCTGAAGTATAGCCCCTGAGTATAGTTTCCATCCATTTGAAGACCTAAAAAAGTAAAGTGACAGGTTATCTGCCTCACCCACCCCATCAATAAATGGTGAGATAGGGCTTAAAATGATCTCCATAGGCATTACTATTCAATAAGAGAGAACGCAAGTCTTGCAGAAGTCACTAGTCCATGGAAATTCTGAAGTCCAGCCAGGCAAGTGTTAGAATTTGCTTGATTAGGATTTATCCTATGCCTGCCCAGGGATGATTCTGCACAGTTCTTGATTCTATTCTCTGGGCCTTTTCTGGTTTTGGAGCCATCCCTCTTTCTTCACAAAAGACAGCACATGTTTGAATCTGAGTAGTCTGCTAAGCCCACTACCTGCCTGAGGAAATATTTGGATCCATTTTGAAATGCCTCTGTCTTTCAATCTAAATTGCTAATTTTTTTATATACGGAGTTTTCTGTACAACTTTATGGACTTATTTGGGTTTTACTGGGATTAACTCTATTAAACAAAAGCTAACTCGTTAATCTCTCCAAAATAAGCTCTTCTTTACCTTGCGCTTCTGTTGAGAAAGCTTGGGGAAAATATACTAAGCGTTCTCCAAAATCTATTGTTTGAATTAGTAAATCTGAGTACCACACACTGAGTATTATATTTTAGAGTGCTTTTTGTCAAACTGAATAGCATTCCAAAACACCACCTGTGACCTTCTAAAATATATTCAAAGAATTTTATAGTTACATCGTTGGCTTTATCTTTGGTCCATAATTTCCTAGTAGTCCCTTGAATTGAACCTGTATTCAAAAATCACTTCATGATTTTATTATCCTTTGCCATCTCATCTGTAGAGGCTGAGAATTTTCAAAGCCTTCACCCTATTATTTTTTCAAATAGTTTATTTTTGATACAGGATAGACAACTGCAAGCAGGTATAGAAGATAAAACTTTTTGAGTCTACAGAATATCTTAACCAGTTTCCCAACAAGTGAATACTGAACATCAGCTTTGTTCTGTGCCATCTCTTATCTGAAGTAAAAAGAGAGACAAAGTACTTACTCTCAGAGTGGCTACATTAGATTGGGTGTAGACTGGTAATAAATAAATAAATACTTAAAAAAATTTTAGTGACTGAATCAGAGCAATGAATGAGCTAGTAGTGAGTGGCATTCTCTGTTTCCTCTAGGATTGTCTGGGAACGCATGTGGTGGCTTAATGCAATGAGGAAAGGCCTGTCTTTGAGGAGATGTCATTGGATGTAAATGATAAAGAAAAGAAAGCCATGTAATGGTCTTACAGATGAATAACAGTGTGTGCAAATGTGCAGAAGTGAGAAGAAGACTGGCATATTTGGGAAAAGAAAAAGGTTCATCTATAGTTTTCCTGTGTATATGTGAATTAGATGTGGGGTTAAAATAGAGAATTAATCCAATATGTTTATCCAGGATAACAAATTCAACTGATAATTTAATAAAATTATAATTTAATAACATTTTGATTTTCCATAAATTCTTCTCTGCTATGAAATTATTTGAATTAAATTTATCTTAATATAGTTTCCTTTGTTTCACTGAATCTCAAAGCATGTTAGTTTGTTTGTGGAATCATTATAACTAATATCATAAAAATCTTACTCAAGTGTGTAAGTTGTATCATACTCTTTCTGAGATATACTATTTAACACAAATTGTATTCTCTTACAAAATATATTCTCTGTTTATACTTGACAAGGTGAGACTTTGAAAAATAGAAAGTAGGATTGTCACAGTAATAATTTCTAGAATGACTATTTTAACTTTTCTTTTGTAATAACTTGTAAATGAATGTGTGAATGCACTAGAATTATTTTCCCCAAAGAAAAGTCTGACTTTTTACTATTTAGCCTTTAACTTTCTCCATCTTTCCTGATCTTAGGTTTTATCATCCCCCTGCCTGCAGTAGACACACGACGTAATGCTCACACTCACAAACAGACTCAAACTGTGAATAACACAGTTTGCATTTGAAAGAGAGCACAGCGAATCCGAGGCTGTGATGAGAAGCTGTTCACGAGAGTCTAAGAAGAAATGGGACGAGTGCACAGCTTTCTCACTACTTCTTTCCAACTGTTTCTGTTCGGTAAATGTTGGCTTTCTGTAATTCCTGCAAACACACATGTATGAATATAAAAATAATATTAAGTGTGTGGGTAATTAAGGGTAAGCAGATGGTTGTTCATAGCTTTTGTAATGTTTAAACTGTATTTTGATCCATTCACGTAGCTATAAATTTCCACATTAAAGCATGGACCAAAAAATAAATAAACAAAACAAAAAAAGCCATTAGCTGCCCGCACTGAGCCCATAAAAATTAACACACAAACCCAGAGAACATAATTGCCAAATTATTTATGGAATGCTCCTCAGCATTAATATTTTTAGGCTGCCTATTCATTTCCAAAGCTGCCTATGAAGCAGATGACATACATCAATCCAATAAAAAAAATATAAAAACCATTTACCAAGCCCCAGATCATTCAAAAATATAGTAGGATGAGTGCAGGACAATGGTTACTAGTGTAGATTTGGACTTGGCATTGAAGTAGAGGAATAGCTTGTGGATACTGGGATTTAGAGACAAGCAAAAGCTTAGAGATATCTGTATATGATCAAGGTTAGGTTTTATATAGTTATCACTTCCTGGAACAAAGACTTAAAACTCTAGAAGACCAAGAAAGAGGCAACAGAGGTATTAGGGTTTTAAAACGTATGTTAATATCCTGGGGGTAGGATGTCATTCGTGGTCTACTACAGAAGTAGAAACAAATTCAGGGAAGGAAAAGAAGTTTTGTGTAGCATGTTCCTTTTTCATCCTTTTTAAAAGGGTTGTAACTGGAGACAGAATACAGACCCCTGGGAGTGAGACCTATGAGTTGAAAGTGATTTTTGGTAGCTGGAAGTCTGGGACATTTAAATGGAAGTGTTAGTTTTGACTAGAGAAAATTTTAGGAAAAAAGGGAGTTGACTAATCAGTCTAGTGAACTCTCAGTTTTAACAAAAAAACATTTGTATTCTTTTTTCATTTTTTGAGTGTCATGGGAAAAGCCCACAGTTTTTATATTTTGAGTTAACCAAGGAAAAGATCTTTGAAATGCATTTTCGTTATCCTTCCTCCTGTGTCTTGAACACTATAGAGGCCCGTTGTTCTTCAATGTGTTATTTCCAAAGTATTTTTCTCAATTTGGATGTAATATTAAAAAAATAATTTCATAATGGGAAAAACTAATTTTGGCTCCCATCTTTGGGTGTACTCAAAGCCAGAGCATGTGTGAATTAGAGGTCAAAAAGAGCCAAATGTTTTTTTTTTTTTTAAATAATTACCTTTCAACCTAACTATCAAATTCTAGGATTAAAAACTGAGTTATTGGTATAAATCTAAAGTGATAAAGGGTTTTTTTTTTTTGCCTTTTTATACATGATTGGGGTGACAATACAAATTCTTGTCTAAACTGGGGGAACTCTTTAAAAGTGAAAAAGGGGGAGCAACTGACGCTTAGCCGGCCAGGACAAGACAGCACAGTCAGTGAACACTGGCCGCGACAAAGCAGACAAACGGACACCCTCTGCACAGGCACCCGCCTCCACTTGATGTGATCACTCTGCTGTCCCCGTGCTGGTGGCATGTTGAAAACCATTAAAGTGACATCTCACTTTGAAACCTATTTGTAGCTCAGTAGCTGCTCTTATTATTATTAATTTCTGGGGTTTCTTTTTCTCCTCAGGTAAGCATATCATGGAATCACAATAGCTGTTCATAGGTGGCATTTTCAGCACTTTCAACTTTTCCTTTATGTTTGATTAGAAAATAGATGCATTTTCTACCATGTTAAACTTATTTATGTTCACTTGCTGGAAAAAAAGGACACTGGAAATGGAAATCTGAGAAATACTTAGTTGCTTATTTTATTTACAAAGAGCTGGAAATGGCACATTCCTTGAATTTCTATAAGAAGATAAAAGCAAATATTTATATTTCCACATATTTGAAATTCTGTCATCATTGTTCCAAGAGCAAACCTCAAAAATGTCCCTTTTTTCCTTTAAAGGTTAATAATGTGAAACTTTTGGCCTCATCATCTCTGTAGACAGAGTGAGAAATGACTCATTAAAAATTTACATTGATCTTTCATCCAAATATATTCTGACTGATAAAATTGATTTCCCTTTCTTTTATAAGTGTATAATTCAGTCAAAAGAAATTTCTCTACATGTTGACAGTGAATTCTTCCAGCCTGCTTGAATAGTATTGTTCAAATATCAGTTTGTTAATAACAAATATGTTTATTTGTATATTTCCTTTTGATGCGTGTGCCACTCTGTTTGCTGCACTGTTAAGCAGGAAATAAATGAGCTTTCTCAGAATCTCTGTGGTGAGAGAAGAGAAATTATACTCAAAAGAGTAGCTTTAGCACGGAGTTCACCCATCAGAGTTGCAAGTAGATACTATAATATTCTAACCCCTTTCCAAGTTTAAGCAGTAAAACATACCAAAAAAAGCCAGAGACCAATTAAACGCATGCATTTAAGTGGTAGCTATCAACAATTATATGTACAGCAACTATTTGATATATAAATTTATGTTGGAGTAATTAATTCCAAAACTATGCAGCTCCTTTAGAATTAACAGTTTACATTGATTAGAATGATTTTTATTAAGATATTAAAATAATAAAACTCCTCAAAGAAATCTTGCTGATGAAGTGAGATCAAACAGATGGAGAGAAGTAGGAAAGGCTTTGTGGAAGAGAAGCCATGGACAGTGGGTGGGGATTAGGACGCGGTTCCCTCTGCAAAAGTGAAATCTCAGCTCTTACCCAGGTTGGAAGTGGTGAGGCAGCATCTCAGGGAGATGCAGCCCTGACACAGACTACTGTTTCTTAACACACGTGACATGAAAAGGGAATGCGAAGGGTCTGGGTACCTTGAACGGAGATGAGGAAACAGAACCCTCATCTGGCATACTCCCTAGAGAATATGTCAAACCCCCCTTGATTCAGAGAATGTTAGGCAGAGGCTCAACCAATCTAGACATTCTCTTTCCTGAGTTCCAGCTCGTGACGTGGCTCAGAGTGCAGGTGATGCCCGCTGCTGTCAACCCTAGTCTGTCCAACCACCACATCTCCTCAGTGGGGTCACCTAAGGGTCTTCCTCACACCCTCTACCAACCAAATCCATTGTTCACAGGTCAGGTCAGAATTGTATTGTAAAATATGTATCTGACCACGTCACTGTCCTTCTTACAATCATGCAGTGTCTCCTGATGACCTGAGTTTTGAACTCACTAAGACAAACTGTGTGTACCTGCAAACCTGTCATGACAGATTTTTTGAGGTTTCTCTAATCCTTACTGCCTTTTCTATCTCTGATTTGTGAATATTAAGCATGTGTTAACCTCTAAGCACAGAAGAACTCTAGATACATGTCATTTTAGTTATTCATTCACTCACTGAACATTTCTTAGTACCTTCGCTGTGCACAGAGCAGCGCAGGCACAGGGTACAGGACAATGAATAAGGAGGTCACAGGCACTGTCCCTGCAGAACTTAGTTAATTAACCAGGTGGTTCTTTCCCCCTGACTAGGTTACATGCTTCTCTTCTGACTTCACATGGCATCTTATTCATACCTCTATTTTAACTCTCATAAAAAATATAGAGGCCCGGCTAGTGTAGCTCAGTGGATTGAGTGCGGGCTGAGAACCAGAGGGTCCCAGTTCGATTCCCAGTCGGGGCACATGCCTGGGTTGCGGGCCAGGTTCCCAGTGGGGGCCATGTGAGAGGCAACCATACATTGTTCTTTCTCCCTCCCTTCTCCTCTCTCTGAGGAGATAAATAAATAAAATGTTTAAAAAATATATAGAGAACTATGCTGCTTACTTTTCTGTAATCCCAATGATTATAAGCTCATTTAGTAGAAAAATCATTTGCATCTTCATCCCAGCACATGACTTGGTTTTATAAAGTTTGCAGAATTTAAGAGTGCTTATGGATGTTCTGAAGATACATACTAATTGCCACCTGCATAAAAAGTGTGAATTCTAAAACAATAGGTGGTGGTTAGGAATTTTATATTAAAAAAACATAAAATAATATAAAATTTGAAAAACCTTAGAGAAGAATGAAGGTATAAATTATACTGAGAAGAGAAAACTCTACTAAGGATCTGTCACACACACACATACACACACACACAAATAAGATCAGAGAGAAATAACATGAAATGTAGATAACATTAAGGAAATAGAGATGGAATCATTGCAATGTAAACTACACTAAGAATCTAGTTGTTCTGTGGACCAATTCAAAGTATGGAGATGAAGTGTTTCAGGACAGATGCTGGTGAGAAATGGTGGTGCATCATTCGACAGTGAGAGAAAAAATGATAATTTAGTATGGAATGTTAACAATAAGAAAGATTTAAATACAAATATAGAGACTAGAGGCTCGATAAGAAGGAAATGGAGTGGCTGATGACTACATACCATTTGGATTCTGAAGGGCTAGGGAGTCCCTGGGAGTAAAGCTAGAGGACGGCAGCCTCCCAGTCCCCATGAACAAGGATCGGGTTGTATGCAGGCAGAAGTGTTTAGAGAACCTGGTGGACCACAGCTATTCAGGTAATACAGCAGCAGGGAAGCATAGCCTTGAGATGTCAGATAGGAGGGAAGAGCCTGAAGCCAGTGAGATGAAGACAGAAGGTATGCACACAGGAGGCAGTCAGTTCAAGGTCAAGGAGAGATGTGGAGGAAATGGCAGCTGAGTTAAATGACTTGGAGAACTGAGGCAGAGAAGGGTTTCTAGAAGTCAGCCAGGAGCATCTGGCAGCAGGAAGAATGAAAAACTGTATCTGCTCACTCTTTGTTGATGGTCGGCTTTTCAGTTTTTATATTAGTACTGGGTAAATAGGAAAACGGTCCTCTATGAGTGGGGAAGCATGTGCTAATTCCAAGGCAAAATACATGTCAACAGATAAGAAAGGGCTTAAAAGAAAAACCAACCATGCGGTTAGAAGAAACTGCCCATAAAATAACAGCAGGGCACACAAACCGAGCGCAGGACTGCTCACATCACAATGACAACATCGTGCTAACCTAGAAGAAAGACACAACTCCGACCTACCATCAGAACCTTTAAAAATGTAATTATATGGAACAAAAATAGATATTCGTCAAAAAGTAATACCACAAGGGCTTTAAATAGATCATCACCAACAATAAAAACTTACATAAGTTTTTAAAAACCAAAAAACCTCTCACTCATACATGAGGATATTAGTTAGTTGTAATTATTTTTTAAAGCTGTCAATAGAAGGAAATGGCTTTTTTTTTTCATCTTCCTATCATCATCAATTTGGAAATCAGTGAAGAAAAAGCCTTAAAAGGATACAGAAGCTAGTATGTACCACTAGTTGTGAGTCAGAGGATGCAGAGGAGATTGTGAAAACAACAAGTAGTAACACTTTCAATGTGCAGATAAATGATGCTGAATAGAAGTTACGCTGACAAAGAAAGAGGTATGCCCCTGTGGCAACAAATAAATAGACAATAAAACTTTAAGGAAAAGTGACAACTGTGATAAAGAATAAATTACCTACCAAGGAGAATCAAACACTTTTCTTAAGTAACTAAACTTAAGACAATTAACCACTGTCTTCAACATTTTACATTTACCTACTATTCTTTAAATATCTCTAGTAACAATATTTGATATGTATTGGCATTTAAAAAATACATGGTATCTTTTTTTAACACAATTTGGGATCATTCTACTTTGAAAAACAACTTCTGTCTGACAATAAGCTTTTAGATTTTTGTTCGGAGAAAGCTACCTTATCCCGGAAAGCCCAAAGGTCAGATGTGAAACATTGTGTTAAAAGTCAAGAAGCTAAAGCAGAAAAATTCCTTCTGCTTCATCTCAGTATAAATTGCAGATCAAGCAGTGATCTGCACTGACAATGGCCATCCAATCTAAAATGAATTGTAGTCCATTTAACATCTAAAATGTCACACTCGGATTTGTGTGTGGCTTTAATTTTCAACTGCCCAGCCTTGTACTCAGTATTTGTACCTTCTAAATGAGCTTTTTCACCTTCAGATGATAGAATTGTATATGCTGAAGGAACAAAGAGAAAGCTTTGTAGTCAGTGATAGCTTACTTGCTTATTTGATTATTTTTGAAATATATTTTCTTTGTGAATGAACAATGAAAATATAACCTGAACTGCTTTATTTTTAGCAGACAGTAACTTACAAACAAAGTACTTAAATTTAGCATGCTGTACAATGGGAAATATTGAAAAATGGGAACTTGAAATGCATTTTTTCACACAGAATCAAGAATTAACAGATATAAATAATATTTAGCAAATATTTGGTGTCCACTTCATGCCACATACTTTATACTGATGGCTGCTAAGCCTCACAATACAGCAATTTAAAACGTTCTCAACTTTGTTATTCTTTGCAAAGAGCAGGTTACTATGGAGATAAAAATAAAACCTCCATTATGGAAGTTTACTTTGAAAAAGCAAATTTAAAAAAGAGAATGTTTTACCTCTTGCCCTTTACATCTGATTTTTTCAGATTCCTTTCTAATATATGTCTTCCTAGAAGTAATGTTAAGGAGGAAAAAAAAATATTTAGATCTCTTATTAGTGTAAATGAAAGATATCCAAAAGAAAAAAAATTCATAGAAGTGATAAGAATGGAAAAGAAAGCATAGGTGACTGAATAAAAGGAAATATACCTAAAGTTAAAAATGGGCTTCTCGAGTCACACTAGTGTTTGATCATCAAGCTCAGTAATTATTGGTGCTGTTAACTTGGAAAGATTCACTTCTCTGGGCCTCAATTTCCTTACCTGTAAGATAGTTTTGGTCATGCTTATCTCAGATAACTGTTCTAAGAAATATATTAGCTAATGCCTGAAAGAAGACAATTCAATGTAAAATCAATAACATGTTTTCTTTCCCTATCAAACTTATTTTTTAAATGAGCTGTACTTGTTGTCATGTAATCAACAAAATAAATATTTTTCTCACTGCTGCATCAGGCAATCCCACAGTTTTCCTGGTAATTTTTCTGGCCTGAGTAATAGCTATGTATTTAATAACACATATAATGTGGGTATTGACCAATCAGAACAATAAAAACTGTTCTAGAAAGGCCCTTCTAAGCCAGGTGCTGAAACATTAGTTACTAAAAAGTGGTAGGGGGGTGGACTTACGTGATTGAGAAATAGTTTTCTTTTGATTATGTGGAGGAAGAAATCAAGGAAACAGGTTTAGTTTCACATATAAAATAAACTACCAGCAGAAGAAAGTGGATAACCATAACAACTACAAAATGAAGAGATGAGACTTCCAGAATGTAGGAGCATAAATAACCATAAGAATGAAGCCCACAAAGAAATTCCAGAAAAAATTACAAGGTTATTAGCCTTATCTCAAATCATAAAATAGAGAAAATGTTCTTTGAACCCTCCTTTTATATTTTAATCTAGCTGAAAGAAACATATCTCTTACAAAAATAAAATTATAACATGAATCCCATACTATATCTTATTCTAACTGATTTACATCCTAAGATATCCTAACTGATATCCTAACTGATTTATCTAAACATTTAGATAAGTTTAATTTTCTTAACATTAGAAACAGAACAAGAATAAGTTGCCAGTGAGCTAGTTGTAAAGACTTCAAGAAAATAGCTTAAAAACTGGGAAACATATATAAAAATATGGTTTGTGGACACTTTAATATGGTTTTGCTTTAACTTTTAAATTTATTTTCAGAAATGATGTTGTGATTGGATTTTTAGATTGCTGAGGACGAAAAGAACAGCATAGTCAAGCTATTTCCGTGGGCAGGTGGGTGGTAGTCTTACTGACATTGTTACGGTGAGGTGATTATATTTCTGTTGTGCTATAAAGCAAATGAGTACTGGTGCTTTGTTTTGGAAACTGCAAATTTCATCATGAAAGAAAAGAATATAGTTGTGAGGTTGAAAAGATTAAATCAAAAAAACCTTGGGGTCCTAAATTTGAATTGCAAATACCACTGTGAACTCATGATGTGATTTACCATTAATACAATAAATTCCCAGATCTTTCTGTGGTAGCCGAATAATAGTGCCCCAAAGGTGTCAACTCCCTAATCCCCAAAACCCATAAGTGTTCTTTCAGATGGCATAAGGGACTTTGCAGATGTAATCAAGTTAAGGATTTGGGTTTAGGGAGATTATCCTGGATTATCCTAGTGGGCCCCATATAATCAAATCGTCCATATAGGAGGAAGGAAGTAGAGTTAAAGTCAGACAGAAGGCGATAAAATGGCAGAAGCATGACAGAAAGAGAGGGAAAGACATTAGGCTGCTGGCTTTGAACATGGAATATGGAATCAGCAGCGAAGGAATGCATGTGGCCTCTAGAAGCTAGAAAAGTCAAAGGGACAGATTCTCCCCGAGGGCCTCCAGAGTAAACAGAACCCTTCAGATCTATTTTGACTTCTGACCGCCACACTTAAGAAAATAATTTTCTGTTGTTGTAAGCCACTGTTTGTGGTAATGCAATGTCTATTTTAAAACATCTAGAAATAATGGCAATAATTTGTAATGAGTTCACTATGTGGATTGATTGCATCTGAATAGATTTATCTGAATAAAATTGCCTACCAGAAGGAATCAATCAGGTGTCCTTGAAGAAATGGCTAATTAAGTTGTGGGTCGTCAGAACAGTCAGACAGAACAGGTCACAACACCAGTTAACAAAAGTAATATCTGGTGAAAACAAAAATGAATATCTTGTCACATGCAAGTTCATTAGGGCCATGTCAAAAATCAGCCCCCTCCCAGGATAAAATTGAGTCAATAAGAGTTTACGTCTTCTTTGCTATAAAAACTATACTTCAGTACAAATAAATGATTGATAGGAAAGTTATTTTTCATAAAATTATGCCAATTACCTTTAAGGGAGAAAATGATAGAAATTAAATATCACAATATCCAACTTCTCACAGTGTAATGGTCCTGGAAAAGGTCATCGGTGCCTATTAACACCACATGAAGACAACAGATCATCATGCACCTCCTGGTAGAAATGCCCACCGCCCAAGAAATGCTCTTGTCAAAAAACATGGACCTGAGTCTTTAAATCTAATTTCATTTTTCCAGAAATATGAGAGTCAATATAACATGTTACATGACTCCACAAGGTTACATATAATATCTAGATTCTGTGAGCTCTATAAATGAGTTACCTGAAATTCACTTTTCTTTCAGGTATGATAAGGTATGGTAGCTATGTATATTTAAAACATTCTTGTCTTTTATAGGTATACACTTATATAATTATAAATTAAATGATATGATGTCTGAGATTTGCTTTAACGTAATCCTGGAGAAGGGTAGAGATGAAATGAGATTGACCCTGAGTTAATAACTGTTGAAAGAAGGGAGAAGACTTCTTTGTATGTTTGAAGTTTACCCTCATTCAAAGTGTAAAAAATTATTTCCATCATTTATATGAAAAATGAAATCTGGAAGGATCAAATAAGACAAGTAATGAAAAGTGTACCTTTTAAATGATTAGGCATGCCATTTAAAAATGAGCACCCTTGCAAACAGCTTGTGAGTCATCTTGGAGACACCTTGAGAAGACATATTCTAGAAGCACACAATTACACAGCAATGACCAGACTCTGAAGATATGTTGGCTATTCAAACTAGTAGTTTGACTAAATGGCTGGGATATTTTTGTATAACTTGTCTGAAAGCTGAAGGAAAATTTCACCCATGCACACACTCATATAAAGAGAGGAAAATTATAAATCACAGCAGCTGATCCTCAGAATAATTGTATTTGTGTGAGAAGTGGAGCAGATTCATTTCCTCCTGGAATGGTGAACGAGCTTCGGCTATTATGAAGACCCTTAAAGCTCGTTACTGGAATTGCAGGTCCTCCTGAAAGTAATCTCTCCTGAGCCTTATGAGAAATTTCACGGTGTGGGAAACGTGAGTCTAAGCCCACACCTTCTCCAGACCGCGTTGTACGCAAAGGCCCACAATGAATTGTATTCCCAGCCTTTTCTCTGGAGCAAGGCCCCGTGGTTCAGGTCTAGTAGTGTTTAACTTTATATTTATTTCTAACATTTATAAGAGCTTGGCATTAACTTTTTGTTCAATATTTATTGAACACTTGATAAATGTATTCTCACTCTTTCAGCCTTGGTTTCTTTGCTACATATTTTGATGAGAAGTGATTGGATAAAATCAAGTATTAATAGCTCCATGATCCAGAATAATCTCCCTTTTGAAGATTAATTTAATCACCTCTGAAAAATCCCTTTTATCATGTAAGATAACTTTTGTAGAACTGGGCATTAGGGTATGAACATCTTCAAGAGGCCATTATTCAGTGTATTACACATTTATTTTAATTCAAATAATGTATGACTTGTAGTATAATTTCAAATTTTGTTGGAAGGAGAGATGTGGAAGAACTACATCAGGACTGTTTCCAAAAATGTCTCACTAAGAGTAGTTAGGTGATGGCCCACACAACTAATTTATGGTTCTGATGTCTCTCTGTCAAAAATGGACTAAGTACCTCTGGATTACCTTGATAACCAAACCTAGGTAAAAGAACTCCATGTAAAGCTATTTTGATCATATTCATAGGAAATTTTATATGATTTATTATATATATCTCACAACAACAGGCCTTCATACTCTCCCTCTACTCCAGCCATGTGTGTATTTAAGGGTAAGGAAAGTTGGCTAAGCAGGTATCATTTTCTTTGAATGCATTTTCTTCTCACTGCGTAAAAGGATTGCTATTCAAAAATAAAATGTCATACTCAACAATTGGCATATAGCTTACCTGTGGATTATATTGAACATTCATCCAGAAAGACAGTCTAGTTGTACTCACAGATGAATTGCTTCAGGGACTTGTTGGCAGCTCAAAACAATGTCGATGACAAGCCTGTAGAAGTATAACTGAGAGAAGAACTACACAATTGCAGATCAGGCGGATAATATTTTACTGACATGCCTTAATTCTGGCATTTGAAACCCACCATTTCTAAAATTGCACTGCAGTCCTTGCTGTAATGGGTTATCATCCAACTGAAAAAGTTCAAAGGAATATTAGAGAAATGAAGCATTGACTTTGATTTATAATTCTAACATGCATAATTCATCATACAAAGTAATATCCGGCCCTGGATTTTCTATCATTATATAGGTAAATAAACTGTCATAATCATTCTATCTTAACTTCAAGGAATATGACTAATCCCTCCTCCCCTTAGTTAATAGGAAGTGAGAGGCCTTGGAATATAGTGTTTCTCCTGCAGGGAACACTCTTACCATTTCCCGCTTGACTGGCTCCTTCTTGTTTCTATAGTCTCAACAGTAAGACCTTCAGAAAGGCCTTCATAAGCTATTTTTAGTATTATTTCTTCCACTGTTTACAAATAATTATGTATGTATTCATGTTTGTCTGTTTACATGTGTCCCAGCCAGGTCTCATGTCTAACATTTTTGGGGCCTGTTCAGGAAATCATGGCTCTAGGAAACTTCCACTTGCACATGGATTTGCTGGACTTAACTCCTTGGAGTGAAGAGACAGGTGTCATATCCATAAAGTTTTCCATCTGCGGTGACTCGGTCCATCCTGCCAAATGTGGTACTCTTAACTTTTTTACACATGGCAGCAAGGTGACGCCTCTGTGGGGTTTCCTGGCGTGCAGCACCCGTATTCTGTCTGTCTGTCCCTGTCTCTCCTCTCTCTCTTTTTCTCTATCTCTACCTCAGTTTTGTTTGTTTGTCTCTTAAAAACTGTATTCTGCATTAGGGAAACCTATTACACTTTTCATAAAATCACTGAAAACATGTGTAAGTGCCTTGAAGTTTCAAAGCCAACTCATTATATAACGCTTTCACATAGAACATGCCCCCAAGAAAGATACTAAAGTATTTTTGTGAAAATGGGAGAAATGGGAAAATGAAAAGAACAAAAAAAACCAGTTACCTCACTCTCATGGAATTCAAAAAATCAACATTTCCACAAGTGTTTCATTTTAAAGGAAATTACATCTAAGGAAGAAAAGAGAAATGTACTAAAATGATAACGGGTCCCAGGAGGCCCCATCTCCAAAGGCAGCTAAACATAACTTGTTAGAATAATGAACACCGCGGCATTTTAGGTATTACTGAGATTGACTTTGGGGTTTGAAACTGCGGTGTGGCAAACCTGGGAAGAATGATTCCATGGTATTAAAAGATGAAACATGTTCCTCTTACTCACACACCGACCCTCAAATCTGGTGACTGAAAAGTGGATTTGGCTAATTCCAGAATAAAAGCCTAGTCTCACAACATTATTTTTTTTAAAGATTTTATTTATTTATTTTCAGAGAGAGGAGAAGGGAGGGAGGAAGAACAATATATGGTTGCCTCTCACATGGCCCTGACTGGGGACCTGGCCTGCAACCCAGGCATGTGCCCTGACTGGGAATTGAACCGGGACCCTCTGGTTCCCAGCCCGCGCTCAATCCACTGAGCTACACCAGCCGGGCATCATAACATTATTCTGAACACTTCAGAAGAGAAACAAATGTTAAATAAGAAAGTTGTGCTGCCATTAACAAGTAGTTTCTAACACAAACCTAGAAGTTGGAAAGATCCATGCTTGTCCTCTCTCTAGAAATTTCTGCCTCTTGGTGTATGTACCCTCATCAAACATCTTGTCTGAAAAATATTTACTCATGTTTCAAGAATCAGTTTCAGCAGCATTCATATTTTTGTACTGAAAACGCTTCTTGCCATTATTTGAACAAAGGACCTGTGATGGTTAATTTTGTGTGTTAATTTGGAGGGTGTTTTTGGATGAGATTAACATTTCAATCAGTGACCCTTGAGTAAGCAGATGGCTCCCCATAATTTGGGGGAGCCTTCGGACTAGAGCTGCACCGTTGGCTCTCCTGAGCCTTGAGCTTGCCAGCCCACATTGTAGATTCCAGACTTCCCTGCCTCTAGTTTGTGAGATGAAAACATTCTAACAAAGTAATACTAACCATGCTCTCTGTGAACATGGGGAAAATAAATAGGATGAACTGAGGCATTATCTCTTCTTCACTTTTCTATTGTTATCAGTAATACTCATGTAGTAGTACAATGCAAGTTATCTTTTTGTGATAAGTTTGGAATAATTATTCATATTGATTTTGTTATATTTGTATCATTTTGTGCTTACTATTGCTGTGAAGTTTGCAAATCACTGTGAATTTGTGTTAATTTCAATACGCAATTAGACAAACCTTGTAAAATGCTAACTCTGACAGTATTGCTAAAGGAATTACTTCCAACATGTGACCGGAAATGCTATGTGTACATACACACATAAACAGTCTACTCGGATACAGTTATAATCCACAAAATTAGGGTCAATTTTTAACATTCTTAATCCGTAGTTGACATTTTACAAGATTCTACAAGGTTTGGTTCTGAGTAGAAAAAATTTAAAAAATAATGTCTTACCCAAAATAGACATTAATTCTTCTGTGAAAGGAGAACCAGGAATATCAAAATTCAGAATGGGTATCGACGGTACAACAGCTTATTCTCGTCTGTTCCCTGGGCAAAGTCTGCACACAGCCCAGGATGACCGACAGAGCTACAACTGTCACGTCAATATTCTAGGCAATAGATAAAAGAGATGGTCTTCTTCCTTTGTAAGGAAACTTTATGGTTATAAAATTTTTATTTATATCTCAATGACCAGCACACTTCAAGAGATGCTATGAAATATATGTTGTTAACACCCTGGCTCAGTGCATTGAGTGCTGGCCTGCGAACCAAATGGTCGCTGGTTCAATTCCCAGTCAGGGCACGTTCTTGGGTTGCGGGCCAGGTCCCCAGTAGGGGACACTTGAGAGGCAACCACACATTGATGTTTCTCTTCTCTCTATCCCTCCCTTCCCCTCTGTAAAAATAAATAAATAAAATCTTTTAAAAAAGAAGAAAAAAGAAATATATGTTGTTAGTGTGGTGGTGACATATTCAAATTTTTTTAATCGAGTAAAAAGCAGAAATAGAATATGAAGAGAAATCTGGTAGTTTCTGCCACATGAGTAGTTGGGAGAATTCAGAGATAAATTCCTTTTAATTATGGAGGAACTCAAGTCTAGCAAGAAGTCAAACCCATAATATATTTTAAAAGTTAAAGTATATAGCTTATAATATGGACTACAAAGGATGGAGTACTATAAGAAATAAAGGGCAGCCTGGTATAAGACAGATGCAGCAGAATTAGGCCCTGAATAAAACTACTTGCTAATGACTGAATTAGCAATCCAAGGAATGTTCTCAACACCACTGCTGAAACTCAGTGCAGCTCAACACGACACAAATCTGTGAAAAACCACAGGTATGCAATTCATCTCCAGACATTGAGTCACCTTTTGTATGAGAACCCTGGCTTTCAGAACTACCTTAAGCCTCCCAAAACAATCAGGTATAATCCCTTGCCTTTAACCTAATAAAAAATTATGCTTCTCATTTTAGACATAAGTAACTCAGAGGGGGACACAGCTAATAAATCATCACTTGGGAGCTTGGATACTTGGTTTCTTTCAACTTTATTGCTTATTCAGTGAGTTATTTTTTTCCACTTCACTGTGTAGTGAGAAGGGTTAGTTAGCTCTTTTGGGAGCATGGAAGAATAGTTATGTACTAAATGAACACTTATGAAAGTTATATTAATCACATCATATTTGAAGTGAGTGTTCCATCCTTTCTCAAAGAGAATAATAGTGGTAAATTTTCAACATATCTAAGGCATGTGGTTAGTACTAAATTTCCCCAATGCTCAAAATCCTTCCTTTTCCTACAGAAGATTGTATTTCTATTTGACAACACTCACAATGGCATCTCTAGAGGCAAGCACAGCAGCCCAGCGCATGGGAAAATAATAATTAAAGATAACTTTACAAATATACCTCAACAACCTCTATGACATATTTGTGAGTGAGGTAACTACTGGCATAAGTTGCACATAGGGTAAAAGTTTGAGAAAAATTTAGAGGTGAAGTTAGGACTGAAGGTGTTATTTTTGTTTTTGTTTGCTCATTGTCTGTTCTTCCTCTCAGACGGTAATAGGGTAAGGAGCAAAAAAGATGACAAAATGACATCCTGCATCAGTGTTCCTGTTTTTGAAAATGTCAAAAGTTTACTTATGACATCCCCAGAATAGTTAACTCATTATCCAAGTTCCTTTGTGCTGATGGCTTTATGTTTTACAGGTGACTGATGAATGCAATTATAATTGAAGGGCCAGTCACTGGTTTTCCCTGAGCTTTGTTTCAACATTATGGGGATCATTTCTTTTGAGCACAAATAATATAATTGCTTTTACACAAAAGTGAAAATTAGAGGCACTAAAGATTTATGTGATGTTGCCTTGAACCTGTTACCTGCCTTTTATACTTGAAAGCCTTTCAGGCTGTAGGTGTGAAGCTTATTCAAAATCATGCATCTGAATGAAGGTGGATCCAAGACTAAGTACCAAATCCTTTTTTTTTATCAAATTTATTGGGGTGACAGTGGTTAATAAGATCATATAGGTTTTAAGTGTACAATTCTATGATATATGACATGCATATTGCATGGTGTGCCCACCACCCAAAGTCAAATTAGTTCCTTAATTATGGGTCCAGTTCTCTATCCATAGCATGATCCCCTCGTTATGGAAAAATTTTATTTAATTAAATAAAACACTAAGATCATCAGAGGCATTAGTAGAAGAGCTTCTTCCCCCAATTCCCATTCCTTACAAGCTAAGTTTGATCTGTCCAGATGTAGATGACCCAATCCTGTCCTCCTTGGTTATTTAAATTCCAACATATTTTGCCCTTCTATTTTTTTCCCCACTGTGCTTATAGTTTCATTGTGCTTCCATTAACCCAGATATCTACAATTACAACAGGTTAAAATGTGACTTGCTCTAAAAAAATACAAGATATATATAGCAGGAATATAATTTCATCAGTGGAAAGTGAACAATTTACACACTGAACTTCAGTTTGAAAATTCTTCAGTGAAATATCCACATACAATCCTCATTCTACTTCTTCATTCATTTTGAGATAATTATGTTAAGTTTGCAACCTAGAAATATTTTTCATGAGAAACATAGTCAAGTTTTATACATATTAAATATGTAATTACATATATTTTTAAACTTGAAATTAAAATATGTTCCTCTTTATTTTTAATTTAAATAAATTCTGCACATGTAGAACACATCCAATTGCTCTTCCTCCTTTTCTCTTGAGAGCATGCGCATGCACGTGTGTGTTTAGTAAAGAGAAGCAGAGATTATGTAGAGGGATGCTGTTAATTCAAGTTAAAGCCCTCAGTCCTAAATCACAAACTGTTTTCGTCTATATTATTGTTTACTTTTAATGTTCTTCCATGATCCATTTTTTTTAGGCAGGTCAATGAGATAAAAGCACTCCAATTATTCAAAAAAGAAATACAATTTCATTCCCAAAGTAAAAATTAAGCATGCTATCAAAAGATTGTAGGAAGAATAAAACTGTTCTAATTTGGATTTCCAAGAGAGTCGGTAAACGTTGTGCTCGCCTTCTCGCACAACGACATCACAACTACAACTACAACTACAACTACATTCCAGATTAACCATCATTGAGAACCGCCTGAGGACTGCTGAAAAGAACTCCTATAACTAAGCATATAATGAAGAAGCCACACTGAGACTGCTAGAGGGGACAAGATGCAGAATCGGCAGGCCACGGGCCCACGTGCATCTGTTAAAAATCAGGAAGGATATCTTGGCTGCGGAGGTTCTCCCTGAGGAGCAAGGAGTCCCTGCCCCGTGCTGGACTGCCCAGCCCAGGGTTCCAGTGTGGGGAATGGAGTGCTCATACCTTCTGACTGTAAAAACCAGCCCAGACGGTGGCTGAGTGAGACCGGGGGTGCTTCTGGAATCCCAGGCCTTCCTTTTAAAGGACCCACACACAGGCTTAATCACTGACAGATTCAGTTGCTCTGAGCTCCAGCACTGGGCAGCTGCTCAAAAAGTGCCAGGCGCATACAGGGAGGGTCTGAATCATCTGGCTTCAGGGTGAAGGCTATAAGGGCAGCCTTCTCCCACACAGAGTACTGGCAGATGTCATTGTCACTTTGTTGAACCTCCCCCGCAGCAGAGCCCATAGGCAGGTGACATTTTCTTGTTCCTTTATTGAGCCCACCTCCCACTCAGCCTGCATGCACAGGCAGGAACAAAGTCTGAGTCTCCATTAACCTGGCTAACACTGTTCATTCCCATTGACTTTTCACATAAAAAGTTTAGGTGCTAATGGTATATCAACAAGGCAGAGTTATCAGTTCAATGAAATATCCATTAGACCCGGAACACAAGTTCCAACAAAGGCGCAGACTGCATTAACAGTTGGACAGGCATTAGTCATGACAAGTTTGTCCTTGATGTTCAAAGATAATAGCTATCAGGTGGGTTTCTCTCAATATGTGGACATGTTTGGAAAAACAGAAGTGTGTGACCAGCTGCTCACAGGTGAGAGCTCTATTAAGCCTTTCACTTTTGGCAGTTCTACCGCTTTGACTCCTGCCTTACATATGCCATCGATTGGGAAAATGTACAGAATCCCTTATTGTTTTACTCCAGTGCAATCGACTTGCTGCTGTTCCCCATTGCTGCTGGGCTGTATCAGAGGGCTTGCATGCTGCCTCAGGGAGCATACTATAAGCTTAATAGCAGATCACTTTTAAGTAGAGCATCACAGCATACAGGACTGGAAGGGATAACATGTTTTAAGCAAAGCCTTTTATTTTATAAATGAGAAAATGTAAGTTTACAGAATTCAAAGCGATGGCCAATAATTCTACACTGGCTAGTAACACATGTGAGGCTGGTGTTCTTGACAATATATAATGCTGCTTTTTAGAATAGTCCACTAACAACAGCATCATTCTTTCCCTTGTTTTTCTTTTCTCTTCATTCTTCTTTTCCTTCCTTCCTTTCTTTTATGCAGGCGACCATTCATTTGTTAATTCACTTATTCACAATTTTTTTTGCCAAGCACCTAGCATGTTCAAGGACCACTTAGTAGTTGAGCAACTGCTATAAAAATAATAGCTAAGGCTTCAAGAACAAGATGGTATAGACCAACTTTTCCCTTTTCCTTTTCTCTAAGTATAAATATATTCCCTGGAAGTTACTTAACAGATTCAAAAGGCTAAAAAGAAGACTGTGGACAGGATTTGAGGAATAACATTGTGAGTACCTTGTTTTTTTCCATCTCCCATACACCCTGGACTGGGTGGATAGTGGAGAGGCCTGCAACAAGGAATGATCGATAGACATAGAAATAAAAAAGAAGAAGGAAGAATACAAAAAGAAAAAAGAAACTGCTCTTTCTGACCACGGGACTGGAGAAGTAGAAGCCCAACAGAGAGACAGTGTGGAACTCCAAGCATTTCTCCACAAATCAGGCCTCTGGTGATGATCCAGTCACTAACAGCAGTGGTGGCAGAAGAGCCTCAGCCATCCCAGGCTTCGCCCCATAATTTAGGGCAGGCGAATGGTGTAATCTTTCAGCAGCTGCAGAAGGAGGTTCTAGCCCTCCTATCCCACAGTCCAGGACCAGGGTCCAGATGCTGGTCCCATCTTCTCACAGCTACCACAGCAGCAACACCCTGCGACTCCCTGGCTTCTACCCAAGTGGCATAAAGGGACTAAGTGCAGTGGCTTCTTGCCTCACCTCAGGAGATGGCTCAGTGACCCCACAGACAGCGCTAGGACTTGACCGGGGATTCTTAGCAGCATCAGGAAACAAAGCAGACAAGAATAACATTGCAAGGGCTCAGAAACGAATTTCATGAAAATTAAAGCTCAGATTAGTAGATTATAACTTGCACACTAAACTTAAACAGAGCTAAAATAGACTAGTTAGGAAAAAGAGTCCCCTATAAAATAAACACAATGTCCAGAGTACAACTAAAAAATATTTACTACCATGAAACATGATAGCTACACTTTAATGACGAAAAAAAATGACAATATGAAGATGAATCTGATACTGGAATTATTTGACAAAAAATTTTAAAGCAACTGCCTTAAAAATGCCTTAGAAATCAATCCCAGATTCTCTTCAAACACATGAAAACAGAAAATCTCAGCAAAGACACAGAGGTTACAGAAAAGAGCTAACAGGAAATCATAGAATTAAAAACTACAATAAATGAAATTTAAAAAAAACAAAACCTCATTGGATGTACTCAATAAAATATCGATGAAAAGGACAGAATCACTGGACTTGAGGACAGATCTATAGAATCTATTTAATCTAACACAGAGGAAAGATGAACAGAGTATCGAGTTTCTATAGAAAAAGTTTTAAAAAGCATATCAGAATACAGAGTAGCCAAGCCATTTTTGTAAAAGAAGGAAAGGTCTAAAGACATAATACACTTCCCAATTTCTAAATGTACTATAAAGGCACAATAATCAAAATAAGGCGGTGCTCTGTAAGAATTAGAACATTGATCAATGGGACATAATTGAGTGTCCAGGAAATACAGTACATTTACGGCCAATTGATTTTTGACAAAAGGTGCCAGGATAATTGAGGAAAGAATCGTTTTTGGGGGATAACAGATGCTCTAACAACTGGATGTTCATATAAAGAAAGTTGAATTTAGATTCTTACTCCAGATTGTGCACAAAAATTAACTAAAAAAATCACATAAATGTAGATATGAGGATTAAAATGAAAAATCTTTGAGAAAAAAATATAGAGAAAATATTCCATACCTTCAACAAGGCAAGGCATTCTTAATAGTTTAATAGACATGCTAAAAAATGAAAAACAAGCCACAGGCTGGGAAAAAAATTTACAAGTTACACACACACACACACACACACACACACACACACACACATATACCCAATAAAAAAAGAATTCTATGTAGAATAGAAATGTCTTATAACTCAATGTTAAGAAAACAAATAACAAATTTTTTTTAATTTTATTTTTATTTATTTTAGAGAGAGGGGAAGGGAGGGAGACAGAGAGGGAGAGAAACAGCAATGTATGGTTGCCTCTCACATGGCCCTCACAGGGACCTGGTCTGCAACCTAGGCGTGTACCTTGACTGGGAATCGAACCGGGACGGTCTGGTTCCCAGCCCACGCTCAATCCACTGAGCTACACCAGCCAGGGCTACAAATTTTTTAAATGAGCAGGTTATATAAATAGATATGTCATCCAAGAAGATGTACAAATAGACAATAAACATATGAAAAGATGGCCATGATTTGTCATTAGGGGAAAATGAGCATTAAAACCACAATGAGACACCACATTATGCCCACGAAAATAGTTACAATCAGAACTACTGAGTTTTGAAGACATGGAGATACTGTGAAGACACAGACAAACCGGAACCGTCATATATTGCAGGTGAGAATGTGAAGTGGTAGCACAGCTTTAGAAAACATCTTTGAACTTCCTTAAAAAGTTAACCATACTCAACCTGTGACTCAGCAATTCCATTACTAGGTATCTGCTTATGAGAAATGTAAACACATGTTCACACAGAACAACCTCTAAGGGAATGTTCACAACAGCATTATTCATAAAAGTCAGTAACTAGGGACAATCCCATTTCCATCACCTGGTGAACAGATAAACGGCATGTGGTATATCCATGCAAGGAAATATATTCATCAATAAAAAGGAACAAATTACAGATGCATGCTACCACACGGATGATCCTCAAAACACTGTGCAAAGGCGAAGAAGTAGATGCAGAAAAAGAGAACCGCATACATTGTATGTTTCTAAAATGTCCAGCAAAGGCTAGTTTATCACAGAGACAGAACATATATACCAGTGTTGGTCTGGGCCTGGGGGTAGGAAAAGGGATTCATGTGTAAACAGGTAAACCGGATCTCTTAGGGATGATGGATATGTCTTAAAACTGATTGTACAACTCTATGAATACCATAATGTCATTGAATTTTACATTTATAACTTACATGTAGTTCATACTTCAATAAAGCTGTTTTAAAAAGTAAATAGTGAGAATTCCTCTTTTCAGAGCAACACTGAACACATACACACACATACACATGAAAACTAAAAGGTTCTATTCATTGACTGATAAAAGCAAAAGAATTTCCCTAATTGAGGGTTTGAGTCCCTATGAACAGTTTTTTAATTAATTATTTGTATTGTCTGCCGTATGTTTAACTTACTACATAAATGTTCCAATCAGATATACAAGTTGCCTTAATGCATTAAAACACCTAACCAAAGTACTTTTTATCAACTTACAAAATAAAATTTTCATCATATATTTTGTGTTGCTATTGAAAAACAACCCTAAAAAGTTATCATTAACAAAAATGACTTTTTAAAAATTTCAGCAAGCTAAATTTCAAAGAGCTGGTTTGCAGAATATTTTAAATATAGAAAAAATATCCATCAGTTAATGGTCTAAAGTGAGATAAACATAAAAACAGTGTTATGTTTAGGAAGGTAGAAAAGATATTTTAGACAATTATATCACAATAATAAACATTAATTAATATGTATTTTAAGCATCCTTTGAAAATGTCCTGGCACATATGCTTTATTTACTCAAATCATGATTACTTTAGCCCCTGAATTTGTAAGTATCACAATGGAAATACATTTTCATAATCTGTGAGTGATTGTGACATTGAAAGCAAAAAATCAGTGATTTTGTAGGGAAAAAAGGCTGGTTCTAAAGTTCTAGGAGAGGAGAAAATTCTAAAAGAAAAACAAATGAATTTTAAAATATTACTTTTTAGCTAATGTTTATGATGTATGACATATAAGTACATATGAAAACATGTTGAGATAGTTGTGAATAGATAGATAATAAATAGGTTGATAGACAGATGTATACATGGGGGGACCCACCAAATGGAATTTACTCATGAAAAAATGTGTTTATTCTTACGTTTAAACTTCTACCTTCTTCAAAGTACTTGCTCTTTGATGCAAAACCCCTATCAAGACATTTTTTCCACTGCTCAAAACAATTTTTGAATTTGTTGATTTTGGTGACTTTTAGTGCTTCTTCCACTTTTTGTTTCACCTCTTCCATATGGGCAAAATGTTTCCCTTTGAGGATTTTTTTCATTCAGGGAAACAAACCAAAAAAATGTAGCTTGGAATGAGATTGGGTGAATAGGGAGGGTGGGGCATGAGAGTCACGCTGTTTTTAACCAAAAATTGCTAAACACTCTGCCCGGTGTGGCAGGTGCGCTCATAAACCACCCATCATGAAATGGGCAAATGGATTGAAAATTTTCCAAAAAAATTCACTGCAGCCGAACACAGCCTCTCACAACAGCACCAGCTGGTACACTGTACAGATGGGTTCCTAGGACACCCACCCAGAGAGGGAAGCAAGTCTATATTTCAAGGGACTGCCCTCCAGAAAATAATTCTGTTCTTTTTTCGGTCCCTCCCTTGTACGTACCTGTTTATATATAATCATTTTTGGTTTGTTTTCAATGCTGTAGCCAACTCATATGTGGCTAAATTTATTTTTTATTAAAACATAATTAATATGCAATACTACATTAGTTTCAGGTGTTACAACATACTAGTAATTTGACATTGATATACCTAATGAAGTACAAATTTCTAGTTATAAAATAACTGCCATGGGAATTAATGCAGAGCATAAGGAATATAGTCAATAACATCATAATAAACTTGTACGATGACAGACGGTTACTGGACTTAGCATGTTGAGCACTTCCTTAGGGGCTATAATGTTTTATTCATTGGATTTCCGAAGACTCATTTACATGAACTTGTCACTGGGCAGCGAAGACCTGGGTATACAACCTAAATCCTAAAACAATGCTGCGGGAACTGGACTTACAAAACCAATTTCTACGCAATTAGAAATCAGTTTCCAAAGCATGGTATGTTGTTTTTAATGTTTTATAAAATACTGGAGGCGTTTTTTTCCTATAGACAATTGCAAAAATGTCCTATCTCATTACTTATCTTTACTTACTGCTCTGTGAATCTCAGATGAACCGGCCCCCATAATCATTTCACGCATCCCAATAACTCAGCTGAAGTTCCATTTGAGTGCTGATGTAGTACAATCTTCAGAACCACTTCACATGCACCACACAATAAAAGCTTCAAGTGAGTGAGGAAATTGTCTATCTCCAGAAACACACGCTTTATTTTTTTTTTAATTCTTAATGTGTTCAGTGACTGAATAGATGTTTCCATCTTAATAATGAAAATATAATCCCCATGTCAATTATATGCTTAAGGGGATTAGCTTTACTTCCTATCTGTTGTGCTGTTACTTCCTGCACAGAGGACGGTGACTGAGCAACGCAAAATTTCTGTATGCAATTTGTGGAGGGCAGTAGAGTTTGTTGAGCGGCACACCATCACTCTTTAAATTTATAAACACATATAGATTATACACTTGCAAATTCTTCACTGAAAATGTGACATTTTTAAACTACAGAATTTTTTTACTGTTGGTTGTTTGGAAATACATGTAAATGAATATTTTTGGTACATAAAGTACAGAATATACATGTTTAATGTACCTAAGAATTTATTTGAATCATCACGGTCCAACCAAACTTTCTGTCCATGGAAATGTTCTAAAATTTTCATTGTCCAATGTAGTAGCCAATAGCAGTACATTTCTACTAAGCATAAAAATGTAGTTAATGTGACTTAGGAATCTAATTTTTAATTTTATTTAACTGTAATTAATTTAAATTGTCACATGTGACTTGTGGCTACAGTATTGGACAACACAGAAATAGAGTAAACGTAGACTCCTATTTTTAATTTTCTTTTAATTTATATTTTTATTGTTCAGTTACAGTTGCCCCATTTTACCCCCCTTGCTCTCCACTACCCTGTCCAACCTCTGCTCCCAAAGACATCCCCCACCCCATTGTCCTCGTCCATGGGTCCTTCGTACAGAATCGTACTGTTTGCATTGATCTATAATCATTTTCATTAGAATTCTAGGTCCTGTCTCTGTGAAACTGAGCCAAGTAGAGGGTTAAACAAAGCTGGCAAGTGTATGTAGTGTAATGTTTAAAGTCATTATTCAAGTTCCACTTGTAGCATGCCATTTTCATTTGCTATTTATTGTTTGATTCTTTAATTATTTGGTCTCCAGTTTACCCTTCGAATATTTACATTTATATGTAAAGTAAGGTTATTTAGTATATTTTGACATAATTTTATTCTAAAGACAATATTTCCATGGGAATTTTGATAAATATATCAACACGACCTAAACCCTCAAACATAAAGAGATGGATCGAGTTGATCCTTGTTACTCTAATCAAGTGTGTCTTTCAGGAGGTATTTTTTCTTATTGTATAATATATGTAGAATATTAAGAAAGTATTAAAAATACATTAAGCAAGGAAGGATTCTTACTAGTCAAGCAAGGAGATCATTTATGGAAAACATAGAGAAAGCATTTCTCATTATTTAGATTAGAAGTCTATACACAGTACAAATTGCAATAGACCTTATTAAAACTGTAATTAGGACTTTAATAGACCTTATTAAAACGTTAAATACTACTGATTTTAGAGTAGGAGTGTATTCTAGTTTTTTCTGCCACAATTCTCAAAGAACTTTCTGTATTACACATTTATTTCTTTGCTTTATGTTTCCATATAATCTGCTTTATATTTTCTCTGCATAATCTATTTTCTATGTTCTAAAAACTTCATCAAACATCTCTCAAAATAAATACTAATAAACACCATGGTGCTGAATCCAACCAATTATTCCTATCCCCTCTTAGTTGACATCTTAGTATGGTTTGGCATGATGACCTACCTCTCTCTTTTTGGAAATCTTCTTGTCCTCTGTCTACACTACAGGATATCACACTTGATTGCTTTTTCTTTATCACCATGGACTTTTCTCTCTTATTAAAAGCCCACCGCCTCCATAAATCCACAAGATGTCAGAGTTCCTCAACTATATTTGTACCAGCAATCTTCCCATTTTCGCTTTATATTATCAACCTAGATAATGACATCCACCTCCACAGTTTCAGTTGCCTATATGTTTATGTCTTTCAAATGTATATATCCAGTTCTGACATCCTTCCAAGCTCTAAACCCAATTGTCCATGTGTTTATTTGGATGGCTGAAACAGCTCTAACTAGTAGGTCAACAGAAACGAATTGTTTCCTGTCATTCCCAAACAGGATCTCTCCCAGGAATCACTATTTGCATAAACTAAAGCACAATTCACCCAGTTTCACAGTCAGAAAGCTAAGTATCATATTTGGTACATAATTTACCAACTCTAACATATTCAAATCCACTCAATCATTAGGACTATCTAAATACATTGAGTTATTCCTATCACTACTGCCACTTCACCAAACAGAATTATATAATGCAAAAATGTTCTCATCTTTCACTAAGACTATTAGAATAATATTATTTCCCAGTTTTCTTTTTTGTCCACCCAGAATTCAGGTTTAATTTTACTACACCGAAATCAGACTTGCCATTTAATTACTGAGAAACCTTTAATAACTTTCTATTACCCTTATGATAAAGCCAGCATCCTTAATATAGTCTAAGACCTTGCATAAACTGTACCTTATATAATATGCATATAACAATTATTATTAAATTATATTAGCTATGAGCAAAGTTATATCCAAATCCTGCTCTCAATAAGGTTGCTGAGTAGAAAAGGAGAAATACATTAATCAAATAATTCTACAATCAAACGTAAAAATGCAGCTATGACCAGTATAAGAAAAGTCCACAGAGCTTTCTGAACGTGTGATAAAGGGATCTAATCGAGGCATAGAAGTGAAGGAAGCCTTGGTCAATGTCTAAAATGTATGAGCAGAAACCTAAAGAAAGATTAAAAAATTACTACATTTTTAAGAAATGAAAACTGCTCCATTAGAGAACATCATCATATTCAAAGCATAGAAAATATTATTTTGATCCTTTAGACAGAAAACATACTTTGCTTGTGTGTGTGTGTGTATATATATATATATACATATATATATGTGGATGCATGTATATATATACACACACATTCATTTTATGACCTACATATTTATTGGTGTGCACTGAAAAAGTGAATATTCTGCTGTTGGGTACACTGTAACATATATTGTGAATGGCTTGGTGAAATCTCAACTGTAATTATGGATTTGTTTATTTCTCCTTGCAATTCAGCCACTTTTTGATTCATGGATTTTGATGGTCTCTTATTAGGTATACATAAAAATTTATGATTATTAACTTCACATGATGAATTGACCTCACTATCATTATGAAACCATTTTCTTTTTTTTTTCTAGTAATAGTTTTTCCTCTGAATATAGGCATACATCATTTTATCATGCTTCACTTTACTGCACTTTGCAGACATTGCATTTTCATCAACATCAAGGCTACATCCTCTACCAGCAAAAAGATTATACCTTGCTAAAGTCAGATGATGGTTAGCATTTTTTAACAATAAACTATTTTTTTAATTAAGGTATGCACATTTTTCTAGACATAATGCTATGGCACATTCTATAATAGACCACAGTTCAGTATAAGCACAAGTTATTTTATTTTTTTATTGTTGTTCAAGTACAGTTGTCTCCATTTTCACCCCACCACAGCCCCAGCCTGAGCACAACTTTTATAGGCACTGGGAAAACAAAAAATTCACATGACTGCCTTTATTGTGATAGTCACTTTAAGGCAGTGGTCTGGACCTGAACTCAAAATATCTCTGAGGTATGCCTGTATGCACATGTATTCCAAAATAGCCATTCCTTCATTATTTTAATTGGTATTAGCATGGTATATTTTTCCATCCTTTTACTTTGATCTATTTGTCTGTATATGTATTGCATGTAATAGAATTGTTTTCTGTATCCGATCTGATAACTTCTACCTTTTGTGTATCTAAAGCATTTTCATTTAACTAGTTATTCACATAGTTAGGTTTAACGTCTTTCATTCTACTTGTTTTGTATTCCTCTTGCCTCTTCTTTCCCTTCTTTTGAAATAGTGGACTATTATTTAGATACTCTTTTACCTCCCTATTGGCTTATTAGCTCTAACTCTTTACTTTGTTATTTTACAAGTTGCTTGCATTAGTTTTCTAATGCTGCACAACAAATGACCACCATTTAGCCTCTTAAAAAGATACACATTTGTTGTCTCAGTTTCCATGAGACAATGTTTTGCATTCTTCTCATAAGGTTGCAATCAATGATATTAACTGGGCAGTATTCTTTTCTGGAGCCTCAATTAGAGAAGAATCTCTCTGCAAGCTTGCTCATATTGTTTGCAGAATTCACCTTTTTGTGGCTGTTTGACTGAGGGCCCCATCTTCTTACTAGCTGTCACCTGTTTGCATCTTTAAGGCCAGGAAGAGAATCTCTCTCTTCAACTTGCAATTGAGTATTAGATAATGAAATGGTGTTATGGGAGTGACATATCACCGCCTTTGTCTAATAAGTAGCCTGCCTAATCAAGAGAATGGTATCTCATTACCTTTACTAACTATATCCTCTCATTTAGAAACCAGTGCCCAGGACAGGTTCCACCTACACTCAAAAAGATTACGTAAGAGAGTGAGTCACTGGCGGCCAACACAGGATGTATTGACACTACTGCTTAAAAGATTATAGTATACAGCTTTAACTACTTTCACCTGATACACAACTTGACATAAACTGTAAAGATACATAATTTGCCTTCATTTCTTCTCTCCCCCCACTTTGTGCTACATTTCACTTTTGCACATTACAAATCCTACAACACATTATGCTATTTTTCTTGATACAATTCATTTATTATTTTTATAAAAAATAAGTATCAAGAAAAGCATACACATTACTCAAAGTTACCATTTCTGGTACTTTTCATTTCTTCGCATCCATTCAGATTTCAATGAAATGCCATTTTCCTTCTGACAGACTTCTTTCACATTTCTTTAGTGCGGATCTGCTCATGATAAATTGCTTCAAGTTTTTACATATAGATGTCTTTAGTTAGAAGGGATGTTTCCTGATATAAAAAATCAAGGGTGACTTCTTTTAATTCTAATAGTACTTTAAATGCGTTATTTCACCGTCCTGCTCGTTATTAACAGTTTGATTCACTTGCGTCTTGCTTTTAGGAATTGTTAGGTGGCTCTAGCGCAGTGACCAGCTTAGGGCTAATTATTCCCTATTACTAAGGCACGACCTGTCTGTGTACTCCACCCAGTGCCGCGCTGATTGTTTCCCAGCTAACTGATGGATACAGCCACTGTTTGACCCTAAATAGCTCTAGAGATACTTGAAACTCTTTCTGGGCAATGTCCTCAGACGATGCCCAGTTCTCAGCTGAACACTTGAGAAAACTGTAGCACTGAGTTCTCTCTCCAAGCAACTCTCTTTTTCCTACACGCTGCTGCTGAGAACATTACCTGTCTTGATCTCTCCAGAATATCAACTTAATCTTGTTAACGCAGGCAATCCGCTGGGCTCTGCTTGGGTTCTCTCTACCTGCACCGCATCCTGGAAATTTTTTAAAGGTAGTAAACTTTTTGAGCTGATATTTGTTCCCTGTGTCTCCAGGATCACTGTTCTCTGTTACGGATGCCAAGTGTCTTGGAAGACAGACCGGTGTTTTCTTTCTACTTAGGAGTTTTTTTAAAAACAAAACTAATGCTGAGAGTTTCCTCTAACCTAAACTCTTTGCAATGCTTTTCCCTCCAGCACAGTGTAAACAGAAACCAGCCCAACACCGCCAACTGAATTAACGCTGCACCCAGTCTCCAGCACGGCCAACAGGCTAGTGCGCAAGCGCAGAATACCGCGGCACTCGCCAGACCGTCTATAACTGCGCCTGCGCCAGGCTGCACGGCGCGCGGTTGCGCGAATCTGCGCCTGCCAATGAGAGCCCACGATGGTCCTTGATTCCCTCCCATTAACCGGGTAACCAATCGCGTGCTCCGGCGCGCAGTCGGCAGTGGATCCAAACAGGAAAAAGTATTAGGGAGGATTGAGCTGAATCGCGGCGCGGGGAAGGATGCAGGCGGCGGAGACTGGTGCAGAGGCTGCAGCCTTAGAGTAAGTGTCTGCTTTCGGGTGCCAGCCGGGGCGGGCGGGGTTGGATCTTGCGGGTCCCCGAGTACAACTGACAGTTCTCTGGACCCCTTACAGCTGTTCAAGTTCGACTCCGCGGTGGGTGAAGTGATCCTGACCCCAGACCCCAGTCTTAGGTTCTTGATATGCCTTGCCTCTCTCCAGAGGTATGGCTTACGAGGGACTTCCCCAGTCCCTCGTAGGCCTGCCCAAAGCTCCCCGCGAAAGCACACCTCCCGGGGTGTGTCCTGAAACGGGACAGTTTCATCCCTGTCAATCTTTCCATCTCTTGGTAGACTGCACCACCCTAACAGAAGACTCTGTATATCCAGGAAAGATTCCTGGAAGGACCATTTCAGTTCTGCCCGCCCCCCCCCCACCCCCGCGTCCCACACACTGTCCCATTGGGTCATTTCATGTCGATCCCTGCCTCCTAACGGACCACTACAGTCCCTATCAGGGGGATCTTGGCATCTAGACCTCTGTCCTAAGACCCTCCCCAAGGTTAGTGCTCTCTGCCTGGTGGGCACCCAGTTCCCATAAGTTTTGCCCTAATTTTTTTTCCTTTCCCTGTACATTTTCTTTGACTCAAATGGTTTCTTTTCAATGAGACACTTGCCACCCCACACTCCTTATTCCCCTTGCTTGCCCTGCTTATTTTTCCTCATGCTACTTATTACCTCCATACGTCCTTCACACACACACACACATCATTCTCTGGCCCAGGTGGCCCTTTCGGTCTGTGTGTAGATACTGGTCAGGGCAAGACTCTCAGCATTGATATATGCATCTACATATGTGCATATGTACAAAAGTTCTCCAGAACTAGTAACCCAGGAGTCTGCAGTTTCTCCTGTTTCCTTGCCCCTTCAGGGCCCTGGCCAAGCTGGCAAACATCTTGGAGCAGAAGGGCCGACAGGAGGAGGCAGAACTGCCTGGACAGATCCTGGCTGAGTTTGTGATGGTATGTTCAAGATGGAAGCCAGCTTTTCATAAGCCAGGGACTGCTCTTAGATCCTTCGGTTGAGGTACTGGGCAGCATTGATGGTGAGCAGACTGGAAGGCAGCCTTGTTGGCCTGTAGTACAAGGAGGTAAGGATGTTCCCTGCCTCTTCTCTCCCTCTGAATAGGATTCTCGTAAGAAAGACAAGTTACTCTGCAGCCAGCTTCAGGTAGTAGACTTCCTGCAAAACTTTTTGGCTCAGAAGGACATTGTCCAGGGCCTGGACCCCTTGGCTTCTGAAGACACGAGCCGTGAGTAGTCAGAGGGTTGGGATAGGGGCCGCTCTTAGTGGGGAAAGAAAGGAGACGTCAGTCTAGCCAGCTGTATAGCTGATGGAAAGACTGAGGCCTCAGTGTTTCAGGCTAGCAGGCCAAACTACTCGGGTCCTCATTCTGGTTCCTCATCTCAGGACAGAAGGCAATTGCAGCCAAGGAGCAATGGAAAGAGCTGAAGGCTACCTACCAAGAACACGTGGAGACCATCACGAGAACCCTGACCCAGGTCCTGCCCAAGATGGAGGAGGCGCAAAGAAAGCAAGCACAGCTCCAGGAGGCCCTTGACCAGCTCCAGGCCAAGGTGCACCAGGGTGAGGGAAGGGAAGGGCATTCAGAGAGGAGGAGGGAAAGGGTAAACATACTAGGTTGGATCCACTGTCCACATCCCAAAATGCAACCAGAAAAATATACTCCTCCTCTCCTTGTCCCCATTCTTTGCTTACCTGCAGAAGCAAGTGGCCATGGAGAAACTCAGAGCAGCCCAGAAGCAGTGGCAGCTGCAACAGGTGGGTCCTTCCCCTAGGAAAATACCTCTTTCTACCACTATGCTATTGCCTGGACTGAGTCCTCTCCCTGGAAAGCCTTCATCTCTTTTCTGTGAGGCATTATAGTACATATGGATACCAACACGGACTTGAATCTTAGCATCACTACTTAATAACTCTATGACTTTGGGCAGTCACCTGACTTTCTGTGCTTCTGTTTCTTCTTCTGTGATATGGTGGAATATTAGCACCTACCCTAAAAAGGTGTTAAGATGATTAAGCAATTAATGCAGCAAGTGCTTAAAATGTATCTGGCACATAACAAACTAAGTGTTATCATCATCTTTGTGCCATCTAGGCTGAAGGGGTTAGAGGAATGGCAGTAAGAGCTCAGCATCTGGTGAGCCATGTCTGCATTCTCACTTCTCTTAGGAGAAGCGTCTACAGCATTTGGCAGAAGTTTCTGCAGAGGTGAGGGAGCGTAAGACAGGAGTTCAGCAGGAGCTTGAGCGGCTGAATCAGGAACTTGGAACCCTGAAGCAGCAAGCAGAGCAGGAGAGGGATAAGCTGCAGAGGTAAGATTGGGATCTTGGGCTGCCGGCCCAGCATGGTCCAGCTGAGGTTCCTCCCTTCACACTTACCTCTTTTTTCCAGGCACCAGACCTTCCTCCAACTACTATACACATTGCAGGGTAAGCTGCAATTCCCTGAGGCAGAGGCAGGGCTGCCACAGCATTCAGGTCCCCCTGAAGCTAAGCCCCAGCAACTGACCCAGCCCAAGGAACAGAACACTGGAGAGACTGTGGGAAGAGAGGGGATGTGTCCTCCAAGGTGAATGAGATGTGAGACAGATGGGCAGGTAGGTCGAGAATCTGGGAGGTGGGCCTTACCTGCTGCTCATACGATGCTCCCCAAGGCCAGTGGCCTACAACCTGCTGGAATTGCAGCTTGCCATGGCTTCCCGGGAGGCAGCAGCATAGGACGGGATCCAGCCCAGGGCCTTGTGTTTCTGGACTGCTGAAATGGGGGGAGGGAGCACCCCTGGTCTGCCTGTCTGTATGAGCTCTGCTCTTCTTGGTGTTGTGGGACGTGGGGAGGAGCAAGCAGTTTATTTTATGGTTGAAGCTTAGCACCTCATCCCCATGCCCAGCCTACCCTGGTCTAACCCCTCTCTTACTCTTCCCCAACCCCCTTGCCCCACCCTCCCACCCTCATCATAGGTGGACAGTGAACTTCTGAGTACGGCCTGAGATCTGACTAGGACCCAGCTGGGGGCAAGCCCTGCATTCCATTGATTAAAAGCCCTGGAACTCTCTCAGTTGCCTGTTTGTCTATTTATCTTCATACGGTGGTGGGAAGTGCCATATTCAGAGGCCAACAGCATGACAGGTGCTGGGACTGGTATGAATGTAGAGGTTACAGATGAGTAAGGGGCCCTGGCCTGGGGCCTCAGGAGTTGCTTGCCAAATCCGTACGATGCAAACATGCTGAGCTTAATTTGGGAAGAGGAGAGAATGCTTTATGCAGGTGGTTAGATATGGGAAGATCATTTTAATCACTGCTCTGAATGTTTACCGGAGCTCTGCTGTGTGCCAGCCTTCCTGCTGTGTACTGGCGCTGCTAGTCCTTGGCCCCGGGGAACATAATGAGCGTGAACAAGGAAACAGATTGATACGATGGTTTCAGAGTGTGGTAAAAGTGGGTAGCAGACTGAAGTAGTCATATGATAAAGAACAGAACGGAGGGAATATAGAGAAGAATCAGTACCAGCCTGTGTCTGGTTGCTGATAGATTAGTATCAGTATTTCTGTTTGTGTGTGAATGTTCCTGTCTCTGTTTTTGTTGTTCTTTTTTAATTACAACTTACATTCTTCAGTATCCATTCCTCTCTGGAGCTGTTGCTAGCTGTGTGGACGGTGGGGGCACTGGTGTGTGAGAGATTGTTTCCCTGATTGGGTGTGCGAGATCTCTCTAAGAGAAAGCTAGTGGAATACTCATTCTCCATAGGTGTGAGAAAGACTTACCCTTTGAGAAAGAGACATGGAGTCCCCTTGTTTTCGGTGAGAGAGAGCTTCAAGAAATCTTGGTCCTTCTTCTATCTCAGACTGGGATGCCTTCTCTCAGGTGGTGACAGATTCCTGTACATGCTGATGGTTTGCTCTGCTTTTCTGAGGTGTCCCTAGTTTTCCCTCACATTGTTCGTATCAATGTATTAGCCCCATTTTTTAAGTATGAAACAGGACAGATATCAGAGGCCTTGGAGGGCCTGCTTCACGGCTGACCAGGGAGGTCAGTGAGGACTGAGGATGCTCTTCTAGGGAGTACACGAATACCTAGAGAGCCTTCCTCATTCTGCCCATCCCACCCCTTCCCACATGGTGCCTGCTGCAGCTCTCTCTCTTGTACCCCAAATACTTAGTCCCATCCTTCCCTCTTTTCCTACTGAGTAGGCTCCCCTACCACTACAATCTGGCTCCTTTTTCTCTTCTCATATACTCTGAAATTTTTGCATTACAAAGGAGACAGCAAGAATGTATCCACCCTGGGAAAGGAGTGTTTGCCAAAGGACTCAGGGGTATGGTTTGGGGTGGGGTGGAGCCCCCTGTTCTTTCACGGATGGTGACTGACAGACAGTCAGCAGGGAAGGGAAGGCTCCATGGAGCTCACAGGCTGGGGTGCAGCTTAATACCCTGAGATACTCTAGGCCAGGGGACTTAGAGGTCTGCAAACTGCTGGGAACCAGATTCTCTCAAGGTGTATGGAATGAGTCAGTTCACAGTGAAGCCAAAGATGAATGGAGGCTTGAATATCTATTTTGTTCAAATCCCTTGAATTGCCTGTGTGGCTGGAGCTTTCTGATGGGCAGAAGTGTCTTGACTAAAAGCCCAGGAATTAGGATTTATTTTCAGATGGAAGCCAGATTTCAGCTACCAGCTGTGCTCAGTTCCCTCTAGGTTCCCCTAAAGGCTCTCCTTTTCCTTGTTCATGTAGACATGTGCAAGAAGGGAACCTATCCTTGAGAAATAATCTCTTACACAAAGACGTGGAGGCTTGGGAGTCCGCAGAGACCGCTAAAAAGGCCCTGCTGCTGCCAAAGGTTTTCTCTTCCTCTTTTCCCTCCAAAGGAGGGACACAGAAACCACAGGGGTGTGGAGACTGGCCAGTGAATCGGCCAGTAGAAGTCAAGTGCCTTGAACTGTCAAGGCACTGTTGCCCTGTCTCGGCCAGAAGAAGCCTTCTCTTGGATAACTTACAGTGAAGAGTAAGCTTACTCCATTAAATGAATAGCAAAATGTTCTTTTCCTATTTTCTATAAGAATACATATTTTTTAAATATAGTACTTTTTCCTTATGGTAGAACATTGTTTTTCTTATTCTGGTTTTAATTTCACATTATTTAGGCATTATATTTTTCTAAGAATTTTTTGTTTCTATTTTTTACATTTACTCATGTGAAGTTGTCATAGTCTGTTTATATCTGCAGCTGGTTTTAGGATAGCCTAATGTCATGTTCCCGATTTTCTTGTGCCTTATCTAATCTTTTCCCTGATCCATCTTTTCAAATGTTTGTTCATTCTTAAATTTCCAGAGATTATCTTTTTATATTTGCTGTTGTATGTTTATTTTGGTTTATTATGTGTTGTAATAATATCCTGATAATTTTCTACCTTCACACATGTACACACACACAGTCCTGGAAAGCAGACAGAATTGGGTAAGATACGCATATAATTTTCTTTTGTTCCCATGGAAAAATAAACCTCAGAAAATAAAAGTCCTTATCCATGAAGAGATAAATTGTCCAAATTACTGATTGTTCACCAGACTGACGCAGCTAAGCTACATTTCCTACCCTCCTTTGGAGTTAGGGGAGGCCATTGCGACTGGACTGTAGCCAGGCAGATGGGCACAGAAATGACGTATACTACTTATGAAACCCTCCCACACACACCATCCATTTTTCTCTGACTTCGGGCTAAATGAAGAGAATACTTTGCATCATGAGGAAGATAGACACACACAACTGAGGGAGCCTGAGTCCTTGTCACTTGGAAGGAACAGTCTGCATAAAGATAATCGTGTGGGACCATTGCATGAGTAAGGAAGAGTTTTGTGTTAAAAGTAGCCACTGACACATTGAGGCTGTTATATCAGGTACTTTAAACCTGGATTCAATTCGGATTTCTCCAGGTAAATATCTCAGGGATTCCTCCTTTAACCTTTTGTGATAATAATTAAACATTTGTTGAAATGGAAGAAGCCACTTCTCAAAGGATTGTCTGAAAAAAAAAATTGTACGCTGCAAATGGAATGTTTGTCAAAGGTGGGGTCACGGGTTTCATCACATTCTCCATTTCCCACTAAACACATCGATTTGGAGCAATGCTTGGTGAGATTAAATTACATAATCATAAAATAGTCCTGTGTTCTTAGGAAAGCTGAATAGTTAATCATGTTGCCTCACTAAGAAAGTTTATAAACCTTAACATGAGTTTTTAAATGAAACTTCCCTGTACTGACCCCTGTTCTAAACACCAGAGCGAAGATTTGTGTGGGAGGTTTATAATATGCTAAGCCTGCACCTGTGAATCAGGGACACTGCTAAATGTTACTCTGGGTTTGAAATTTTCTGTCCTTCTCAGGGAGATTTCTTATGTTTACTCAGCTGCTGCACTTCCTTTGCTGTGAGTCATTTAATTATGCACATTCATACAAGTGTTCTCCCCCTTTTTACTTCTCACATCACTTGCAGTACTTAGATTATCTGTTACCTGTTTTTTAGTTTAGCCTGAGAATTTGTAAGCAGGTGAATGAATCACCATTATAACTGGTTCTCGAAATTTGTTGTTAAAAAGTGCTTGCAGTGTTACTGTTCAGTGTTGTAAGTGAAAATGTTGGCTTTCAATACGGTGTTTCAGTCTAATCTGAATATCTCAAGCAAATGCAAGAAAAACTTTAAATAAGAAATATCTTCATTGCATCTGTTCCTAATCGGTACTCTCATGTGTATTATTTTCGTTATTTGTTTTTATAACTTTTTAATGGGGTGGATCTTGGTCAGCAGCTAGAAATTTTGTAAACAGTAAAACTTACAATTCTACAATTATTATCTTAAAATACGAAACGCATTTGCAATGATTTTACAAACCTTTAAAGAGCAATGTATTAATCAGAACTATCGTTGACATATCACAAAAGCAAAGAGCCTGTTGGGTAGCAGCTAGGAGTGAGTGGCCTAGGGGAAGCAAAGCAGGACCCTTGCCTTTACGATCTAACAAAGAACGTATACAGGAGGCTGGAAGCAAAAGGGAGACATGTCTCACCAATTAACTCAGCAGTCCTGAGCCTGGTTTGACAGGATTGCCAGGTGTCCAGAGCATTACAAGCAAAAATAGTGCAGGAGGAAGGGGAGTCCTTGAGACTGCTGAGGAACAGGGACTTCTGTGACAATCTCACTAAGATTGCCAGGTGTCCTAAATATCAAGCAGGACTACTGGGGTGGGGGCAGAGGGTTGTTCCTTGAGACTATGCTGGAAAAAGGAGACTTTGTAACGACTTCACTAACTAGACAGAAAGCCTTTACTAATTAAAAAGAAAGCCTTTGTATTAATCCTAAAGTCTAGAAGGGGGAGAAGGAGGGATACCTCTGGAAGCTGGCTAAGGTGTTTAACCGTTGGACCCCAGTGGACCAGTGGACCCCAGTAGTTGGCATACTTGGATTAGCTAAGTACCCACTTGTAGCCTTGGCTCTGGTACATAGAACAAGCTTACTGACTTGCTAACAAACATACTAACAACTTTATTTCCTCTATACCTGGGGCATTTAGACTTCCTGGGTGTCTGCTTGCAGCTTTGTGCTGTATGTGTTTCCTAAATAAACTGTCTCATTTGCACTACACATGGTGTCTCCTGCTTTAATTAGTCTTTTGTGGAGGAAAGAGCTGAGCAACAAGCTGGGAGGGGGGAGTGGGGGGAGGGCAGGCAGTGGGGGGTTGGGGCGAGGGGCATGACTCGAGTCTCCTTAACAAGCCAAGATTTGCTCCTCTGCTTCTGCACCCTGAGTGTGCAACCACCTGGCATTCACCATATTTTATGAAAAAAGTACTGTTAATATTTCTAATTTCGTGCTACTTGTCTTTTCTATCTGTATATTACTACTACAAAATACAGTGTTTATTGTGTGATTGGTAGTCAAGACTTGTTTCTTTTCCCCTCTACACACATTTAAAATTGCAAATGAATTAGAGCAGATGGAGCCTTCAAAGAAATCTCCAAAGGAGTGAGGGAGGCTTATTGCACACTATAATGCAACATTTTTAAATATATAGATGTTGCGTTTTTTTTACTGTAGAAAAACATGCATGACAAAATTTACCATTTTAACCATTTATACTACAGTTCAGTAGTACTAAGTACATTTGTATTGTACAGCCGTCAGCAATGTCCATTTCCAGAACTTTTTCATCTTCCCAAACTGAAATTCCACACCCATTAAACAATAACCCGCCTCTTCTCCCTCCCCCTACTCCTGACAAACGCCATTCTAATTTCCTTCTCTGTGAATTTGACTACTCTAGGTACCTCATATAAGTGGAACTATATAGTAATCTTTCCTTTGTGACGCTTCTGTTACCATAGAGTTTTTAATGTTCATTTATATTGTGGTACATATCAGCAGTTTCTTTATTAAGGGTGGCAAGTATTCCACCTTTGTATATACCACATTTTGTTTAGCCATTTCTCCATCCATGAAGACTTAGGTCGCTTCACCTTTGGCTGTTGTGAATAATGTCACTATGAATATGGATATGCTATGTCCATATGAGCCCCTGCTTTCGATTCTGAGTAGATAGCCCAGAAGTGCAATTGCTGGGTCACATGATATTTCTTTTTTAAAGAAACCGCCATACTTTTTTCCATAGCAGCTGTACCATTTTACATTCCCACTAGCAATGCACAGAGGCTCCATGTCCTCACAAAACTTTTCCTTGTTTTTTTTTTGTTTTTTGATTTTAAATAATATCCACCCAAATGGAGATGAAGTAGTATCCCATTGTTTTGATTTTCGTTTCCCTACCAATGAGTGATATTTAGCACCTAATCGTAATTGGCCATTTCTTTGGAGAAATGTCTTTTTAAGTCTTTTGCCAATTTTTATTTTTTATTTATTAATATTAGAGCAAGAGAAAAGGAGAAAGAGAGACAGACAAACATCTATTTGTTGTTCCATGTACTTACGCATGCATTGGTTGATTCTTGAATGTGCCCTGACTGGCGATTGAGCCAGCATCCTCGGTGTGTCTCGACGATGCTCCAGCCCACTGAGCCACCCAGCCAGGGCAAGTCTTTTACCTGTTTTCAAACCAGGCTGTGTTGTTGTTGTTGAGTTATACGGGTGCCCTATATATTCCTGATATTAATCCCATAAGGTATATAATATGTAAATATTTTCTTCCATTTCACTGGTAACCCTTTCACTTTGTTCATTATCTCCATTGATGCACAAATATTTCACATCTTGATAAAATCTAACATCCGTTTTTTATTTTCTTTTTGGTACTGGTGTCTTGCTCTTGGTGCCACACCTGAGAAACAAATGCCGGTTTTCCTTCTATGTATTCTAAAAGTTTCTTAGTTTTAGTTCTTCGCTTCAGGGCTTTTATATGTTTTGAGTTATTTTGTATGTCATTTAAGGTAAGAGTCTACTTTCATCCTTTTGCATGTAGATATCCAATTTTCCAAGACCATTTGTTGAAAAGTGTCCTTTCCCCCTTGAATAGTCTTGGCACTGTTATCAAAAATGATTTGACCATACATATGAAGGTTTACTCATTGTAACTTTGCTAAGTTTGTTTATTCTAAGTTTTCCTTTGGAATCTAGGGTTTTCTACATGTAATATGTTATCTGTAAACAGATAAGTTTACTTTCTCTCCCATTTGGATGCCTTTTATTTCTTTTTACTATCTAATTCCTCTGACTAGGACTTTTATTGTGGAATAAAAACGGCAAGAATGAGAATCCTTATCTCATGTCTGATCTTAGAGGAAGAGCTTTCAACTTTTAACTTTTGAATGTGGTGGCCACCATGTATTTTTTGCATATTATGTTTATTATGTTGAGAACATTTTCTTTTCTTTCTGGTTTGTTGATTGCCCTTATCATGAAAGTTTTGAATGTTGTCAAAAGCTTTTTCCGCATTAATTGAGATAACCATGCGGTTTTTTTGCTTTCATTCCGCTAATGTGGTGTATTTCATTCTTTGATTTTCACATGATGAATCATCCTTGCATTCCAGGAATAAATTCTACTTCATTATTTTGAATAATTCTCTTAAAATTATCTTGAATTTGGTATGATAGTATTTTGTTGAGATTCTTGCATCAACATTCATAAGAAATATTGGTCTGTAGTTTATTTTTATTTTTCATTTATTTTTTTTTGAAGCACCTTTGTCTGGCTTTGGTAGCAGAGGAATACGAGCTCACAAAATGAGTTAGGAAGTTGTCTCAGTACATCGAGACTGTTATAACAAAATGCCATAAATTGGGTGGCTTGTAAACAACAGAAATGTTGCTCAAAGTTTTAGAGACTGAGAAATCCAAGATCAAGTTGCCACAGAATTTTGTATCTTGTAAGGGCCTGTTTCCTGGTCCGCAGCCAGCACTGTATCGCCGTGTCCTCCTACAGTGGAGAGGGGAGGGTGTCTGGGTGCCTATTCAATAGTGCCACCAAACCCTCCCATGATGCCTCCTCCCTCATGACCTAACAAATTCCCAAAGGCCCCAGTACCATCACCTTGGTGGGTAAGATTTTACTATGTGAAATTTGAGGACACAGGCATTCAATCTATAGCAGAGGTGTTCCCTTCTCTTCAATTTTTTGGAAGAATTTGAGAAGGATTGGCCTAATTTTTCTTTAAATGCTTGGTAGAATTCAGTAGTAACGCTGTCTGGTGCTACGCTTTTCTTTGTTGGAGGTTTGGATTACTGATTAAATCAGACTTCTAATTATAGAGTCATTAAGGTTTTCTCTTTCTTCATGATTCAGTCTTGGTCCTGTGTGTGTGTCTGTGTTTCAATGTTTAAGAGAGGGAATGCGGCTTGGGGTTCTTAGGCCACTATGTTGCTGACATCCCTCCCTGTCACTTTATTTTTACATTTGTGTTACTAACACAATTGCTGCTTCTCCCTAATCTCTAATTAATTTTCTTCATGTAAATTCCTTCATTCAAGATCCTTTTCCTCCCGATCCACTGATTGCATTCTGCTTAGTGTCTAAGTAGCCACGATTACTGAGTTTTAGAAGTGTTCCTCTACACCCCGTACTCTTCCTAGCTTATCTCCAGAATGCTGTCCGTCCGAGAAAACATCCAGTAGCAAGTAAAGATTCAGTGAGGAGTTACGTAGTCAAATTCTAGTCTGCTTCTTTAGGTAAGCTATTTTTTTAGTTTTTTTTTATCTTTTAAAGAAATTCAATGATTATAAACATATCTAAACTTTTGTTTTAGTACATAAATGTGTAGGTATTTTAAATCTATTAGGTACAAGGCACTTTCCTATGCAATCAAATGAGTACAAAGGCATTTCATAAATGTCCTCATATGAGTTCTATGCGCAAGGATTTGTCCAAAGCCACAAACACTATTATGTGTACAATTTGAAAAATAACACTTAAATGCTAACATTGAGGGTATTCTTGGCTCATGTCCTCCTTAAACAGTTTCCTCTGCTGCTGTGGCTAGAACCAAACACCACGCAGACACACACAAACACTCCACAAATACACTCAGTAAAGATCTTTTGTTCGCCACTACATTTTACGTTTGTCAAAATGAAAAGTTTATGTATGTTTTTCCTATGATCAAGGGCTTCTAGGGTGTAAAAAAAAAATTCCAATACAAATACCTTGAGAGCTATCCTACAAATCATTGGCAGTAGCATAAAATAGTTCATGAATAAGAACTGACTTTTCTTGTTTTTCACAAGTGCTCTCTGTCACTTTTGCACCACTGTGTATGTATATGTATGATTTTATCACTAAGATCAGTGGTTAACGTATACATCCCTTATCTTGCCATGAATGAAGTCTGCATTTTACACTGAAGGCAATATGTTTTAATGCAGAGAATAGTGAACTGGCTTTTGAGAAACATGGATTCATGATCCAGTCATGGTGTTAGCCAGCACCAATATCTGGGGTCTCAATTTGCTCTTATGTAAAATGAGAATGCTGGAGTAAGTTATTTTTAAAAGTTCTTATATATCTAATCCTCCGTTATTCTCAAATGCAGATAGTAATTTACATTTTGAAATTGGGAGCCGTAATATAAATAAGAACAAGAATATTTTCATGTGTAATACTTCAGAAACATACCTACCTGAAGCATTTTGGATCAAGTCAGCAGGAATCCCTTATATGAATAGTGAAATGGGCTTTGGGATAAATTGTTAAAACAAGACAACAGAATCAAACTCTTAATCAAAGGTGCTACACCAGGCTTTCAGAGAATGTTATAGGTTGTCTGTGAACTATGCCTTGAGGGTAAAACAGATCATATCTCTGCACGTTTTCCTGGAGGGAATGTTCATTGCTGGCAGGGAGGATCTTTGCAGAATGACAATATCTGACATACCTTAATATCCTTCAATTCAGTCCTAGGAGACTATGGAACAAATAAAAGTAGGTATTAAAACCTGACAGAGAAAGCTCACCCTTTCTAGAATGTAAGAAAATATTAAAAGGGGAAAAAAAAGAATGACAAGCATCAATGTCAATAGAAAAAGAAACTTGCTTCACAAAGGTTGAAGAACCTATATGTTTATATGCAAGATCCATGCAAAAAACTTTTTCACAAACTGACCATTCACATCTGAGAGAAAATAAGACTGCTTAATATTGCTTATTGCCAAAAAATTGGTTATTTTAGTGTTCGACACCGGGTTAACATTGCCATGAAGAAAATCTGTTTCCATGAAAGGAGATTCTTATTTATTTTCAGAAATAACAAAAGTAAAACACAAAATACACCTGAAAGGACTTATAAAAGCAAACAAAATGCTATAAACACTCGGTTTACTTTAGATATTAAAGATCATTTTTTTGAGTAATTGTGTGGAATAATTCTTTTGGTTAATATGCTTTTTTGTTTGTTTAGAATTTACACATAACTGAAGACTTCCACTTTATAAACATTTAATGTACATTCCTTTTTATATATTTCCATATGCTATGAAAGTATACCATGCCATTATCTTCTGTTATTTTCAGATACTTCACTTTTCCACATAGATGGTACTATTAATTTATGTCATGTATTTCTTCTCATAAATGTCAATACTGATAGAGAAAAGATAACTGATGAATAATGAAAATGGTGAAGAGATCATTGATATGCATAAAATAATTCAAAAAAGGTGAAAGTTTATGAACTTTGCGAAAGCGTTTCATAAAAGTGAAGTTTACGTACGTGAATTAAAACTTGGCAGTTTTTGGCCATGATGCTATGTCCTAACTTTTGTATAACAGATGCAGGCAAAATATAGAAGACCAAGTATGAAAGAATGTGGCAGTATCATTCTGGTTCTAACTCATATGGGAAATAAGTGATGAAAAGAACTCTGGGAGAGGATTCTGGGAAGATAGCCAAGTAGGAAGCACCAGGAATTTGTGTATTCACCTAGACAACAATTGTATTCCTGGGGTCTGTGTGATGTAACTATTTTGGAAATTTGGAGGATATTGAGATCTTACAACTTCTGGGGCAGGTTTAGATGGTAAATTTTTATTAATTTTAGTCAATTTCAGATCTAAGCTCAGCAACAGCTACCCAGCACCTAAGTTCAAGTCCCAAGGCAATCAGCTATGCGCATATTCCTAGAGTAGCTGGCACAGAGTTTGCAGAAGCCCGGGTAGGCAATAGGATCCTGTTTCCAAATATCATTAATCTGCGTTCTGTCTACTGATTCTTGTTTACAATTTTGGAGGTGCACACACAGACATGGACCATCATTGTCATACAACCACCCTAGTGTTGCAAACCCCAACTCCTATAGCTGGAGCAACTTACAGGAGCTTTCAAGGACTGGCACCTTTTGTGTAAAAACCCCTCTATTGTTCTATTATTCCACTTTTGGGAGCGAGATGTTAAATATGAAGACTTTCAAAAGCATCTTCATATGCAAAAAAAAATTCAAAAGTCTCTATGCATGCCCAAGGAAAAGTGTAGGCTCATAAAAGACCTCAGAAGACAAATTTACATGTCAGGCTGATTTTTGGCATGAAGACAGCCTAAAACAATAAAAACAAAATGAAACAAATCTAATAAGCAAAAAATCCTGGAGGGAGGGGAGAATCTGATTACCAGAGTCACCACATTATTAGATTCAAATGTCACAAAGCACGCAAAGAAATTAAAAAGTATGATCTAGTCAAAGGAAAAAAATGTAAACCAACAGAAACTGTCCCTGATAATGATCTGATGGTGGGCCTGCTAAGCAAAGACTTTAAAATAATTGTCTTTAAGTTGCTTAAAGAACTAAATAAAAACACAGAGAAAGTGAAGAAAATGTTGTATTCATAAAATGGATATTTTAATAAAGATATAGAAAGCCTAAGAAAAAATCTTCAAAATCCTAGAAATAACATGTACAAAAATCAAAATAAAAAGGCATTAGAGGAATTTAAAAACAGATCTGAGCAGGCAGAAGAAAAAGTTGATGAAATGGAAGATAAGATTATTGACATGGAGTCAGACGAACAGAAAGAGAAATGATTGAAGGAAAGTGAACGGAGCCCACAGAAATTGTAGGACATCAACATTTGGACCAACATGAATATTGTGGGGGTCTCAGAAGAAGCGATCAAAAAAAGCAGAGTGAGATTATTTGAAGAAATAATGGCTGGAAACTTTCCAAGTCTAATAAAAGACATAAATATAAACATCTAAGAAACTCCATGAGTCCAAGTAGGATAAACTCAAGGAAAATCACAGTGAGGCATATTATCATCAACTTAAAGACAAAGATAGCCTTGAACAAAGCAAGGGAAAAGCAACTCATTTTTATACTAGGGATCCTTAATGTTATAAGGAAATTTATCATCAGAAACTTTGGAATCCAGAAAGTAGTGGATATAAAGTGCTAAAAGAAAAAAAATCAACCAAGATTTAAATTCTAGCAAAACTGTCCTTCAGAAATAAGGGAGAAGTTGAGATATTCCCAGGCAAACAAAAACGGAGGGAGTAATTACTACTGACCTTCCCCACAAGAAATGCTGAAAGGAGTCATAAGGTTGAAATGAAAGGACACTTGACAATAACTCAAAGCTGTATGAAGAAACAAATATCCAATAAAAGGAAAACACATGCACAATTATAGAGCTAGAATTATTGTAACAATGATTTGTAACTATACTTTCTGTTTTTACATGACTTAAGATACTAATGCCTTAAAAATATGTATTAGTCTAAAAGCTAGTATTATTATACCTTTGTTTTATAATTCCATATTTCCTTTCCTATACAATCTAAAATTATTTAAAAATTATTAGTTCATGTTTGGGAAAAACCAAGGATAGAGATATAATTTTGTAATATTAAAACTGAAAGATGTGCCCTGGCTGGTGTAGCTCAGTGGATTGAGCGTCGGGCTGCGAACCAAAGGGTCGCTGGTTCGATTCCCGGTCAGGGTACATGCCTGGGTTGCAGGCCAGGTCCCCAGTGAGGGCCATGTGAGATGCAGCCGCACATTGATGTTTCTCCCCACCTCTTTCTCCCTCCATTCCTTTCTGTCTAAAAAATAAATAAAATCTTAAAAAAAAAAACAAAAAAACCCCTGAAAGATGTAAAAACAGTTATAAAGGAACTGAGTTTTTGGTATTTTAGTAAACAGGTTTCACATCAAATTAAAATGTTATACCTTTAGAATGTTCACTATAATCTACCAAAAATAGTTATATAATATAAACAAAAGTAAATGATAAGAAATTAAAATATTTTACTATGGAAAATCAACTGAACACAAAAGAAGCAAGGTAGGAAATGAGAGGGAAAAAGCTAGAAGGCAAATAGAAAACAAATACTAGAAGTTTCTTATCAGTAACTACTTTAAATGTAAATAGATTAAATTTTCCAATCAAAACACAAAAATTAACAGAATGAAGTTAAAAACATGATCCAGGTAATTATATGTTATCTATAAGAAATTCAGTTTGCATCCAAAGACATAATAGAAACTGAAAGGATGCAAATAATAACCATAGATAGCAGAGAAGCTATACTAATATTAGACAAAAATATATTTTTTATTTTTTAATTACTTTATTCTTTGATTACAGTTGTCTGCATTTTCTTCCCTCCCACCCCCCGCACGCCATCCAAACCCACCTCCCTCCCTTGCTTCCACCATTCCTCTTGGTTTTGTCCATGTCCATGTGTCCTTTAGTTCCTGAAAACCCTTCTCTCCACAATCCCCTCCCCCACCCCTCTGGCTATTGTTAGATTGTTCTATTTTTTTTTTTTTTTTTTTTTTTTAGAGAGAGGGGAAGGGAGGGAAACAGCAATGTGTGGTTGCCTCTCACATGGCCCCCAATGGGGACCTGGCCTGCAACCCAGGCATGTAGCCTGACTGGGAATCGAACCGGGACCGTCTGATTCCCAGCCCGCGCTCAATCCACTGAGCTACACCAGCCAGGGCAGATTGTTCTTAATTTCAATGTTATATTTTGCTTGTTTTTTTCTTTTGTTGATTATGTTCCAGTTAAAGGTGAGATCATATGGTATTTAGACAAAAATATTTTAAATAAGCAAAAGGTTATAAGAAACAAAGTACATTATAAAGTAATAAAGGTTTCCATATAGCAAAAATGTATAATTATAAGTATTTACACACTTAATAGGAGACCATCAAAATATATGAAGCTAAAATTGCCAAAATTGAATGGGAAAATAAACAGTTCTACATTCATATTGGAGATTTCAATAACTTACTCTCAATAATGGGTAGAACAATCAAATAGAAGAGAGATAAAAACAGAGAATTGAATGAAACCATAAGCCAACTCCATCTAACACACATATATGGAACCCTACCCAACAATAGAATGCTCACTCTTCTCAAGTGCATATAAGATGTTCTTCAGGATTGATCATATTTGGGTAACACATTCTTAGTAGATTTTAAAAGATAGGGATCATACAAAGTATTTTTTGTAAACACAATTGAATGAAGTTAGAAATAGCGCAGGTGGAAAAGTGGAAAAATTATGAATTGGTGGAAATTTCATGACCCACTTTTATGCAACCAATGGATCAAGGAGGAAATCACAAGATAAGTTTAAAAATACTTAGAGACAAATGAAAATGAAAGCACAATATACCAAACTTATGGGACACAGCAAAATCAGTGATAATGGGGAAATTTAGAGCTCTAAATGCTTAGATTAATAAAACAGGAAAGATCTCAAGTTGACCACCTAATTTTGTAATGTAAAGAACTAGAAAAAATAGCACAAAATAAATCTAAAGCTAGCAGAAGGAAGACAATAATAGAGATTAGAACAGACATAAGTGAGAGACTAGAAAAATGATAGAGAAAAATCAATAAAAGCTAAAGTTAGTTTTTCAAAAAGATCAACAAAATTGACAAATCTTTTGTTAGAGTGACTAAGAAAGTGAAAAATCAAACAGAATTGGAAGTGGGGATATTCCTGCCAATTCTAGAGAAATAAAAATATAAGACAGATTTATATACAACAGTATGACAATATATCGGCTGGTCTAGATGAAGTGAACAAACTCCTGGAAATGCAAAATCTATCTAGAATAAATCAAGAAAAAATAAGAAAACCTGAATAGACCTATAACTAGTAGTATATTCAGTCAGTAATCAAAATCTCCCAACATACAAAAGTTCCGGACATGGTGGCTTCACTGCAGAGTGCTACCAAACATTAAAAGAACTAATACAGATGCTTTTCAAACTTTTCTTAAAATTGAAAATCAAAGGACACTTTCTAATTCATTTAAGACCAGCACTGCCCTGAAACCAGAGCCGTACAATGACAATACAAGAAAACTACAGATCAATGTCCAATGTCCTTTATGAACATTAATGCAAAAGTGCTCAGCAAACACCAACATACAAAATTCACCAACACATTAATAGGGCTACACACAAAGACCCATTGGGATTTATTATTGGAGTGCCAGGATGGTTCAATGTGTAAAAAGCAATCAATCTAATACACTATATTAAAAAGAAGAAAGACAAAAAATCATTGAAATTGATGGAGAGAAAGCATTTGCCAGAATTCAATTCCCTTTCATGATAAAAAAAAAAAAAATTAAACTAGGAATAGAAGGAAATTTTCTCAAAATAATAAAAGTCACATATGAAAACCCACAGCAAATGCCACACTCAATGGGAAAGACTGAAAGCTTTTCCTCTATATCAGTTACAAGGAACTGATTTTGTTTAATAAAATCAGTTTTATTTAATATAGTACTAGAAATTCTCACCAGAGAAAAGAGACAAGGAAAAGAAAATAAAGCATTTAATTTGGAAAGAAAGTCATAGAATTATTTCAGTTCACAGACAATGTGATGTTATATGTAGAAAACCCTACAAATGTCACCAAAAGAACTTTTAGAACTAATAAATAAAATGAACAAAGTAGCAGGATTCAAAGCCAATACATAAGAATCAATGGCATTTCTATACCCTAATGATTAACAGTTTGAAAAGGAAATTAAGAAAGCAATTTCATTTATAATAGCATCAACAATAGAAAATACTTAGGAAATAATCAAGAAAGAGAAAGACTCAAACAATGAAAACTGCAAAACATTGATGAAAGAAACTAAAGAAGACATGACCATGTAGAAAGACATCCCACGTCCATGAATTAGAAGACTTAATATCATTTACATGTCAATATTACCCTAATGATCTACAGATTCAATTCAATCTATATCAAAATTTTCGTGACACTTTTTGCAAAAATAGAAAAAATTCATCCTATAATTCGTATGGTATCTCTAGGGAACCTGAAAAGCCACAATAAATTAGAAAAAGAAGAATGAAACTGGAGAAATCACACTTCCTGATTTCAAAGCTTACTCCAAGGGCTCTGAATTCAAAGCAGTGTGGTACTGCCATGGAGACACACAATTGGATCAACTGAACAGAATATAGAGGCCGCAAATAAACCTTCACGTATAGGGTCAAATGATTTTTGAGAAGGGTGTCAAGATCTATAATTTATTAGCAATAATATCAAAGATTGGTAGGTCAGTCTAAAATTCACTTGTGCATGTTGTAATGTCCTTAGACCACAGGTGGAAACACACGGCCCACGGGCCGAATCCGGCCCTTCACCTTGTTTTATCTGGCACAGAACCTTGTTTCTACCCCACGGCAGCGCTGAGATCTCACTTAACTGTTAAGGAGTAGTTACATTTATTCAGTCCTAAAATTACATTTGGCTCTTTGAAGGCAACCATGAGGCTGAAGTAGCCCCCAGTGAAAATGAGTGTGATTCCCCTGCCTTAGACTATATCCTAAATGTCGGAAATAAGACCTACTAGCCCTCATAGAACTTATTCATAGGTCACTGATTCCGGGATCCTGGTAGGCATATTTGAAGCAGATACTGCAGGATGCTGCTTGAAGTTCTATTAATAATTAAGTTACATTAAAATCTAAATGAGATAACTTGAATATATTTAGTCCCGGCCTTTGTTGATTAGATTATTCAAAATGGCAGATGGAAGAGCATACTCATATCCGTACTGGAGTTCAGCTAAAAATATGTAGGGCAGTTATTGGGAGACTCAAATTGCTGTATTCCTGAGCACCCCTGAACATTTTTGCTGGGCTAGCCAAGAATGCAAGGCACTGACCACTCTTTACCTGGCTACTTCTCAGGATTGTGTTCGCAGCAAGCAAGCAACCTTGAAGAGTTAAGTAATATCTTTCTCTAAGAGAAAGAGCAGGCTCACTTACTGCTTCCTACAACAGAGGTGGACTCCCCATGGTCAGTGTTCCTCAGACACAACCACACTAAATGTGTAACATGTACAGGGCTTTTCCACACTGACCCTGTGGTACTACTTTGGGAGCAAAGGGATCTGACACAAACATGATGCTTTTGCTATCTACTGTGCTATGAGTAATGAAGTTCTTTGTTTCTGGGGGAAAAACTCAACAGAAGGCAGAAAAGACAAAAAATAAATAATAGTAAAGAAATGTATAAAATGATAAGATAGAATTTAGTTCAGGTAATTGCTAAATATAGACTTTATTTGATAAAATGCAGAGGTCCTGAGAATGAATTCTAAAATGATCCATGTTATATACAAGAGATAAACTCATTACATAAAAAGAAATGATAAAAGTCATGGAATGGTCAAATATTACATCAACAAATAATTAGAAATACTACTGCTATTAAATATTTAATATGTACCAAATATTTTTTCTGTTATTTCATATTTGTAAACTATCACAAAATCTTGAAACAATTGATCTTGCCCATTTGTTGGAATACAGCCATATGTTGTTCATATTAGTCTTATTTAAGGCTTGTAACAAACTTGAAACCAGATATTTTTAAAAAGTAGAAGATGAAGCTGTAACAGCTCAAACAATTTCTCAAGAATTTACACAGAACATGCAGCCCAACTAGGATTGGGTCCGGGTGTTTTCGCCCTCCCTTCCTCTGCTCACCCACCTGCCTGCGCTCGCTCCCTCCCTTCTTCCCTCCTCCCTTTCGTCCTTTCATTCTTCTTTTCTATCTTATTCCTAACTCCAAAGCTGTTGAACTTACAGGTCTATCATTGAGTCTCTTATTCATGCACCAGATATGAGCAACTTATAAATATGAGATCAGTTGGCAACTGCCTGAGATATTATGATAAATAGAAAAAAAGCCATATTGCATTGACAGCTCTGGTGACATAACTGAATCATTTCAACCTATTCACCTATTTGGCATTTTACATCTCACATTTTTAAAAATGATGGCATTGTCTAACATAATAACTGCAAATCATTTGTTGTGGCCTTGGGAGATATGTTTGTATGTGTATGGACAGGCATTAGCAGGTGTTTGGGCGGAGACAAAAAGGCACAGAAGGTGTACTAATACCCTTCACTTGTGAAGTAGGGTGTTCTGTGTTCTTCAGGTTTTCTATAGCCTGGGGTAGAAAATCCTCTTTCACAGCCTCAGTATCTGCAGTTACAGTGAAGAGCCAGGTTTCAACTGCCTAGTCCTCTTTGCGCATCTCAGTTGGGAAATAAGACAGGAATAAAGTTACCTGCCGCCCTTTCACAGTATTGGATACATTGTATTCATTTAGAAAATCTTCATGAATAAATAAAAGAATCAGCAAAAACATTACTGAATAATTATTTGGAGTTACAGATAAAATTGCAGCCAAAATACAATAACATCCTTCCTCGCTGCATTGTCTATTTTTCTGCTGTTAGTTTCAGAACTTTATTATCAGAGCTATTCCCGTCCATGGTCCTGCTTCTGTACCTCTGAGGCTCAAACTCGGTTGCCCTATTTATCAGCCTTACATCTCAGTCCCCTCAGGCTCCCACCCTCCACAATAACCATTGGTCTTAGCACAACTTCTATTACTTCTGTGACAGGAGAACACACTGATTGATACATCCCCAAACTCTATGTAAATTATGGGATATGCAAATTAGGCAACTCATCCATGCAATATGATGGTTTAATTCTCAAATGCTAATATAAAAAATGTGTAAAAAAAGAACAATCTAAGTCAGTCCTAATTAAAGCACAGTATGGAGACCAGGAGCATCCCCAGGGAGCTTCTAAGAAAGCATATTCTGAGTTACAACCACAAATTTACTAAATCAGAACCCCTTGAGCGAAGGCCATGAGTCTGCATTTTAATAAATACTCCAGATGATAATCATATAAAAAATCATGTAAAATAAAATGTGTGAATAGGTGGCTTATTTTTTTTTCTATAGCAAAATAGCAGATAGACAGTTTCTGGATTCTTTTAAAGAGCAAAGAAAATTTTCCAATGAAGGTTAGTATTGGTTACTGTATGATAAGTAATTAATTTTGTAAAAGAACAGATTAAGAAGAGTTGTGATGATTAAAGAATACATGTATGTTACTTGGATACAACATTCTATAAATGGTTATTTTATCATCATTACAGTATTTCATTAATTCTGAGATGCTCCCTTTTAGTTTTTAATATATTTAAAATCAGTGTGAGTATTATAACCAATGCAATTAGAAATAGCTCATCTTGATTGACAGCTGTCCTCTTTCTGGATTGTCTTAGAGTAAATAACATACTGTGTTTTGGGATGATTTTGCTCTGTCATTTGTTCCTTTGTTTTCATGTTTCTGTTTTGGTGGAACATCATAAAACACTGATTTGGTGAAGGGCTTAGCCCTGCCATGCACTTGCTATGCTACCTTTGGAAAGTTTTTGAAATTATGTGAGCTTCAGTCTCTTCATTCAAAAACTAGATAGTCAAAACTGCACTATTGTCATCTACATATTAAGGAAACCAGTTGTCTCTCTAATCTCCAATGATACGGATTTGATAAACAGTTATTTGCAACAAGACCGCTTCATGTTGATGGATGTAGAGTTGTAAGGTTACAAGACTGACTTGGGTAAGAATCTCTTGGAGAGACAATGAAAACTTTCTGGCCTAGACTCAAAGAATGAAAAAAGAGGGGAAGAAAGTTGAATGATACTAGCAAAAATGATTAGGACCTATTCCCTCTAGCAACAGTGGAAATAATTTTGGTATCATGTTACTTTCTCAGAGAGAGTTTGCCAAAGGGAAAATAATTACTCTGCAGCCTGTGGGTTTCCCAAAAGAGAAACAGAGATTTTAGTCTTATATTTAGGTGAGTCAGTATAAAGAATTGTTCATCTGGGATTCATATCAGAGAGTTTTGGCTACTTTCAGATTTCAGAGTCTGCAGAAGAGTCCCAGCAAAACTGGGAGATTTAATAGAGAAGACAAATATACTTTCAATTCCTATATGCCTGCTTGGAAACAGAAGTAATTAAGCATAGTGTTATTTGCTTAATTTTATTTCATATGTGCTTTATAGTACAAAATGCTTTCCTACTTCAAATATTCTCGAAAATACTAAAGGGAAAAATAAATTACTTCAAATAATTTCATAATATTGTCTTCGGTTGAAATGCCTCTGAAGACATCCCTTAGACTAGGATTTGAGCACAAGTCATTTCTTTGGGAGGTGGCTCTAAGAAAGTTTTGATTTCAGTGTGAAATAGGGGAGGGAAAGGAAAGAAGCCGGCACACAGTGTTTAATGAGCATGCTGCTATTGTAGGTAACCAGGGCACACATGGAACATATTTCAGACTTGTCCTCAGTGTTGGGGCAGCTGGGGTAAATATGAGGAAGTTTTTAGTTGTTATACTTTGAGGTTATTCCCAGAAATATGTGCTTCCTACTACTTACATTCTTCCTTGTGCACGGGCACAACACATTCTTCCAGCCAGAGAGAGCTGTCAGGGCTCAGCTCAAGATAACTTGGTGCTACAAACAATGAGTGTTGGGGGGGATGTGGAGAAAAGGGAGCCCTAGTGCACTGTTGGTGGGATTGCAGACTGGAGAAACCACTGTGGAAAACATTATGGAATTTCCTCAGCAGCTAAAAATGGAACTCCCTTTAGACTCCAGTCATTCTGCTTCTGGGAGTATCTCCTAATGATCCCAAAACATCAATACAAAAAAATACATGCACGCCTATGTTCATAGCAGCACTATATACAATAATCAAGATTTGAAAACAGCCTAAATGCTCATAAGTAGATGAGTGGATAAAAAACCTGTGGTACATTTACAAAATGTAATACTATGCAACAATAAAAAAGGAGAAACTCTTACATTTTTATGACAGTATGGATGGACCTGGAGAATATAGTGCTAAGTGAAATAAGCAGTCAGTGAAAGACAAATACCACATAATTGCACTTATATGTGGAATCTAGTAAACACAATAAACTATTGAATAGAATAGAAACAGAAGCATAGATACGTGGAACAGACTGAAAGCTGTCTGAAGAGGGGGGCAGAACGGTGAAAGATGGTAAAGGGATTAACCAAGTAACATTTATGCATGTCCCCTGGTTTAGGGAGGACAGAGATTGGGGCTGGGTGGAGGGGTGTGGGGGAAAGGAGAAAAAGCATGAAAAACTGTAAGCATAAACATAAAAAACAGTGTATGAATGGGATACTAGGAGTTTATTCTACAGTCTACAACTTGTATTCCTCAAACCTATCTGCATTTTAATTATGTTTCTCAGGTCTTATCATTGTTTTTGCAAGATTATGGCCAGTCAAAATTTTACATAGATATTTATAAAAAGTGTTCGTGGAATAAAATTTACTGAACACTGCAAAGTTTTTCCTGATGGCTTAAAAAAACTGTTTTGAAGTAATGATTATAAAATCACATGTAGTTTTAAGAAATAATACAGAGATCCCATTTTCACTAAATTTCCCCCAACTGCAATTAGCTTAGAATCTATAATTAATAATCAATGTTTCCCTTTATATCACAGACTTAAGGTTTTCCTAACTTTTATTAACACATCTGATGATCTAGGTTGCTTGCTCAGCAAAGTAATCAAGATATTTAACCCTGATGTACATGAATATCTGGTTCTTATGCTATTTCTAGTCCACAATTTCTACAATTTCTCATTTAAGGTCATCATTAAGCATGGATGCACCAAGATGTGACCCAGTGAATCTCCTAAACTTAAGATTTTACATATGTATATCCATATGTAAAGATTTATATGCATAGATCAAAGATTTATATATATAAATCTTTGTCCTTGCTATGTAACAATCCCATCTCCTAATCCTAAGGATTAATTACTTCTGGCAGCATAGTATTTTATTTCTTAGTCACTTACAAGTCTATTGGCAAGAGAAACCCTAAATGACTCAGTGGTTTTCATAGCGTTGTACGGTAGTCCCTCTGATCTGTAGTTTTGCTTTCATGGTTTCAGTTGCCCACTGTCAGCCTGGTCCGAAAGAATTAAAAAGAAGATTTCAGAAATAAACAATCCACACCCAAGATATGAATTATTCCTTTGCCCAGTGTACCCTCACTGTACGTGCCACCCACCCGTTAGTTGTTATTAGCATTCTTGGTTATTAGATCGGTGATCAGAGGCAGAGAAAGAACACATTTACATAACTTTCACCACAGGATATTTTTATAATTGTTCTATTTTATTATTGTTGTTAATCTCTTATTGTACCTAATTTATAAATTAAACTTTATCATA